>JAXRKP010000800.1:22500-45000 GCA_037039925.1 Doris montereyensis | reverse complement strand
AAAAGAATGCGCAGATAATGCAAGACACCCACAATTTTGCATATATCAACATATTATCCTTCTCCCCCCGCTGTCCCCCCTCTGTCTCTCTCTCTCTCTCTCTCTCTCTCTCTCTCTCTCTCTCTCTCTCTCTCTCTCTCTCTCTCTCTCTCTCTCTCTCTCTATTTCATCGTCTCCCACCCCCACCCCCACATACACAAAAACTCTCTCACACACACAAACATAAACTGGCATTCATACTTGGCCATTATAAACCACAGCAATGAAAATAATGTTTCTCCAGGCCACCAGGGACGTGTCGTATACTGTGTGTCTCTAGTCGCCTCCATAATTCATGTGCCTGTGCCCGGGGGCCCGGTCCCCGTGGGTGCGTCGCCATCTCAGCCCTCGCCTTCGCCTCTGTCAGGCCGGCAAGCCACCGCCCTCATGGTTTATGCAACGTCGTCAGTGCGGTGTTTAATGTTGTCCTTTCGGTGCGCCTTCTTGGCAAATGTGTGTGTGTGTGTGTGGGTACGTGTGTATGTGTGTGTGTGTGGGTATGTGGGTATGTGGGCGTGGATGTATGTGTATGCGTATGCATATGTTGAGGATAGAGAATGTGTGTACGTATGATGCATATATGTGTATGTGTTTTGACAAAAGTAATCGTTTGGTGTCTAGGGGGCGTGTGAGTGTGTGTGTGTGTCTGTGTGTGTACGTGTGTGTGTGTCTGTGTGTGTATGTATGTTGAAGGGATGTGTGTATGAGTGGGTTGAGTGGAATGATTGTATATGTATAATAATAATAATAATAATAATAATAATAATAATAATAATCATAACAACAACAATAATAATAATAATAATAATAATAATAGTAATAATAATAATAATAATAATAATAATAATAATAATAATAACAATAAAAATTATAATAATAGTAATAATAACAATAATAATAATAATAATAATAATAATAATAATAATAATAATAATATAAATAATGATAATCTTAATAATGATAATAATTTAATAATAATAATAATAATGATAATAATAATAATATTAATTACTACTACTACTACTACTACTACTAATAATACTACTACTACTACTATTATTAACTACGACTACTACTAATACTACACACTAATACTACTATTATACACTACTAATATCACTACTAATTAATAATATCATCACTAATACTACTACTACTACTATCATCATCACTAATTTTATTCTTGTTGGTATTGTTGATCTTGTTCTTGTTAGTATTGTTGATCTTGTTCTTGTTGGTATTGTTGATCTTGTTTGCTGGTATTGTTGATCTTGTTCTGCTGGTATTGTTAATCTTGTCCATGTTCCTCTTGTTGATCCTGTTCTTCTTGGTATTGTTGGATCTTATTCCTGTTGGTATTGTTGATCTTGTTCTTGTTCGTCTTCTTGATCTTATTCACATGTTCCTTTTGTTGATCTTGTTCATGGAGACTAATTTTTCAGTTCTTCCCTTTGTTGATCCATTCTTGTCCCTATTTTGAATCTTGTCCCTATTGTTCCTTCTTCTTGTCCGATCTGTTGTTCTTGTCCTATTGTTGATCTTGTTCTTGTCCCTATTATTGATCTTGTTGTTGTCCCTATTGTTGATATTCTACTTGTCCCTATTGTTGATCTTGTTCTTGTCCCTATTGTTGATATTCTACTTGTCCCTATTGTTGATCTTGTTCTTGTCCCTATTGTTGATCTTCTATGTCCCTATTGTTGATATTCTACTTGTCCCTATTGTTGATATTCTACTTGTCCCTATTTTGATATTCTACTTGTCTCTATTGTTGATATTCTACTTGTCCCTATTGTTGATATTCTACTTGTCCCTATTGTTGATATTCTACTTGTCCCTATTGTTGATCTTGTTCTTGTCCCTATTGTTGATATTCTACTTGTCCCTATTGTTGATATTCTACTTGTCTCTATTGTTGATCTTGTTCTTGTCTCCATTGTTGATCTTCTACTTGTCTATTGTTGATATTCTACTTGTCTCTATTGTTGATATTCTACTTGTCCCTATTGCTGATATTCTACTTGTCTCTATTGTTGATATTCTTGTCCCTATTGTTGATATTCTACTTGTCCCTATTGTTGATCTTGTTCTTGTCCCTATTGTTGATCTTATTCTTGTCTCCTTATTTGATATTCTACTTGTCCCTATTGTTGATCTTCTATTTGTCTCTATTGTTGATCTTGTTCTTGTCCCTATTGTTGATCTTCTACTTGTCTCTATTGTTGAACTTCTACTTGTCCCTATTTGTTGATATTCTACTTGTCTCTATTGTTGATATTCTACTTGTCCCTATTGTTGATCTTGTTCTTGTCCCTATTGTTGATATTCTACTTGTCCCTATTGTTGATATTCTACTTGTCTCTATTGTTGATATTCTACTGACCTATTGCTGATATTCTACTTGTCTCTATTATTTTGATATTCTACTTGTCCCTATTGTTGATCTTCTATTTGTCTCTATTGTTGATCTTGTCCCTATTGTTGATATTCTACTTGTCTCTATTGTTGATATTCTACTTGACCCTATTGTTGATATTCTACTTGTCTCTATTGTTGATATTCTACTTGTCCCTATTGTTGATCTTCTATTTGTCTCTATTGTTGATCTTGTTCTTGTCCCTATTGTTGATCTTCTACTTGTCTCTATTGTTGATCTTCTACTTGTCCCTATTGTTGATATTCTACTTGTCTCTATTGTTAATATTCTACTTGTCCCTATTGTTGATCTTGTTCTTGTCCCTATTGTTGATCTTGTTCTTGTCCCTATTGTTGAAATTCTACTTGTCTCTATTGTTGATCTTGTTCTTGTCTCTATTGTTGATATTCTACTTGTCTCTATTGTTGATATTCTACTTGTCCCTATTGTTGATCTTGTTCTTGTCCCTATTGTTGAAATTCTACTTGTCCCTATTGTTGATCTTGTTCTTGTCTCTATTGTTGATATTCTACTTGTCTCTATTGTTGATATTCTACTTGTCCCCATTGTTGATCTTGTTCTTGTCCCTATTGTTGATCTTGTTGTTGTCTCTATTGTTGATATTCTACTTGTCTCTATTGTTGATCTTGTTCTTGTCTCTATTGTTGATATTCTACTTGTCTCTATTGTTGATATTCTACTTGTCCCTATTGTTGATCTTGTTCTTGTCTCTATTGTTGATATTCTACTTGTCCTTATTGTTGATCTTCTACTTGATATTCTACTTGTCTCTATCGTTGATCTTGTTCTTGTCCCTATTGTTGATCTTCTACTTGTCCCTATTGTTGATCTTCTTCTACTTGTCCCTATTGTTGATCTTGTTCTTGTCCCTATTGTTGATATTGTTCTTGTCCCTATTGTTGATATTCTTCTTGTCCCTATTGTTGATCTTGTTCTTGTCCCTATTGTTGATCTGATCTTCTTCTTGTCCCCTATTGTTGATCTTCTACTTGTCCCTATTGTTGATCTTGCTCTTGTCCCTATTGTTGATCTTGTTTTGTCCCTATTGTTGATCTTTCTTGTCCCTATTGTTGATCTTCTTCTTCTTGTCCTATTGTTGATCTTGTACTTGTCCCTATTGCTGATCTTGTTCTTGTCCCTATTGTTGATCTTTGTTGATTGTCCCTATTGTTGATCTGATTGTTGATCTTCTTCTTGTCCTATTGTTGATCTTGTTCTTGTCCCCTATTGTTGATTTTCTTCTTGTCCCTATTGTTGATCTTCTTGTCCCTTTTGTTCTTGTCCCTATTGTTGATCTTGTTCTTGTCCCTATTAAGTTGATCTTCTTCTTGTCCCTATTGTTGATCTTCTTCTTGTCCCTATTGTTGGTCTTCTTCTTGTCCCTGTTGTTGATCTTGTTTTTGTTACTTGATCTTGTTTTTGTCCCTATTGTTGATCTTGTTCTAGTCCCTGTTGTTGATCTTGTTTTGTCCCTATTGTTGATCTTTCTTGTCCCTATTGTTGATCTTGTTCTTGTCCCTATTGTTGATCTTTTTCTTGTCCCTATTGTTGATCTTTTTCCCTATTGTTGATCCCTATCTGTTGATCCTTCTTCTTGTTGTCCCTATTGTTGATCTTTTTCTAGTCCCTGTTGTTGATCTTGTACTTGTCCCTATTGTTGATCTTCTTTCTTGTCCCTATTGTTGATCTTGTTTTTGTTCCTATTGTTGATATTGTTCTTGTTCCTATTGTTGATTTTCTTCTTGTCCCTATGTTTGATCTTCTACTTGTCCCTATTGTTGATTTTTTCTCTTTTCCCTAGTGTTGATTTTGTTCCTGTCTGTATTGCTGATCTTGTTCTTGTCCCTATTGTTTGATCTTGTTCTTGTCCCCCTTTGTTGATATTCTTCTTGTCCCTATTGTCGCTGTTGTTGTTGTTGTTCCTCTTGTTGATCTTGTCCTTGTGGCAGTTCTTGTAGCTCTCATCTTCCATCCTTTTTGTGAAACGTTTCATCTTGTGCAACACTTTCTGCCTACCGATTTCCTTTATGACACGATTAGGTGAATATGTGAATGTGATATTCAATTTCTGATAGCGGTCATATTGATACTCATGTATTCGACATAACTCTAAACACAAAATATTTATGAGAAGAAGAAAAAAATGACTCACAGAGTCAGAAGGAGATAAATAATAACGATAAAAAAAAAAACAATAACAAAGAATCTTCTTGCATTTTTTTCCACGATCGAGCTTGTTTGTGATGGTTGCTGATTGTGTCAACAAGGGCAAAGTTCTATGGCGTGAAGTGGGATTGGGAAAAGCAGGAAACAGGTAGGGGTGGGGCGGGGTGGCGGTAGAGTGGGATGAGATGGCAGTGACAAACCTTTATCGCATCATCAGTTCAGTAGGCCTATCATTCATGCGCAACCGGTGTTATCTATCCAATACGGGTGTTAACTACCGAACGTTTATTTCTTTGACAAAGGGTTAGCGACAACGTTATGTCCCGTTATCTCGTTAACACGGTATTATACAGGACGTCACACAAAAAAACCCAAACAAACGAACGATTTGATTAAACCAATAATAATATAGAGTTTTAAAGCTTAACTTCCGAAAATCACTTCCTTTGTAGATTGAAAAAGTGCTGATAAGATGCAAATTTTACAGTAAGTAAAGTTCCTTCATGGCCCATAGACTTGAAGCATATCCCGGTTTATGTAGCGTGAAGCGGAACAGGGGACGATTGCCACCTCATTGCTGGATAGGACGCTAGTCTGACGCAGGTTTTTACTCCCAAGTTAGTGCGTCTAGCCATTTGTACTTGGATCGAGTGTCTTACTCAAGGAAAATTACATCGGGCTTAGCTGTGCTAGGATTCGAGCCCGGAATCTCATGGTTCCCAAGACGGCAGCAACCACCAGGTCATCGGCGCCTAACGTTAATGTTATAACTTTAGTGCAATTGTAAATGTTATAACTTTAGTGCAATTGTAAATGTTGTAACTTTAGTGCAATTGTAAATGTTATAACTTTAGTGCAATTGTAAATGTAATAACTTTTTAGTGCAATTGTAAATGTTATAGCTTTAGTGCAATTGTAAATGTTATAACTTTAGTGCATTTGTAAATGTTATAACTTTAGTGCAATTGTAAATGTTATAGATTTAGTGCGATTGTAAATGTTATAGCTTTAGTGCAATTGTAAATGTTATAGCTTTAGTACAATTGTAAATGTTATATTTGCATTGTAAAATTGCTTAAATGTTATAGCAACTTTAGTGCAATTGTAAATGTTATAACATTAATGCAATTGTAAATGTTATAGCTTTAGTGCAATTGTAATGTTATAACATTAATGCAATTGTAAATGTTATAGCTTTAGTACAATTGTAAATGTTATACTTATAGTTTTCTTTCTTTCTTTATCAGCTCCCATTCCACCTTCGGTGCATGGATTTAAATACCCGAAATGATATTTCTCCAGGCTGCCCTGTCCTGACATTTTCTGTTTCCTTCCGTGAAAGTTAAAATTTCTTTGCGTTAATACCTCTTTTATATCTTCTTCCCCTGCCTTTTGGTATTTTAATTTGAGTTTTAGCACTGTATACTGCTTTAACTATTATATTGTCATTCATTCTGTTTGTATGTCCAAATCATCTCAGTTGATTCATTTCTATTTTAGTATTTATGCTATCTGCTTTAGTTTGATGTCTTATTGTTGTGCTTTTGATTTTGTCTCTTTTAGTTTTCCCTACTACTCTTCTTAGATATTCATTTCAGCTGCACTCTACTGTATTCCCTACTGTCTACCGTCCAGGTTTCGCTGCCATAGAGGAGAGTAGGACAATAAACTGTATTGTATACTGTCATTTTGTTTTTTGTTGACAATTCTTGTTTACTACATATGTCTATATTGCACTTGCCTTTCGGATTCTCTTGCTGATTTCTTCTCTTAGTTTTCCCTCTGAGTTATTCATTACTCCTAAGTAATTGTAGCTTTGAACTTGTTCTAAATTCTCCCTGCCTAATCTAAGATTTTGTGTTTTAGCTTCCCCTTATTACTAGCATTGTTACACAGTTGAGACATAAATTACACAGTTGAGATATGAAAAGTTACCAAAACACACGCACGTCTTACACACACATACAAACAACGTATACAACATAATCACATACACACACACTTCTAAGTACAAATGTGTAGGTACCTTTACAGACAGTATGTGCATTATTCACAGTTCAATGGTTACGAACACAACAACCCATCTCTCTCTCTCTCTCTCTCTCTCTCTCTCTCTCTCTCTCTCTCTCTCTCTCTCTCTCTCTCTCTCTCTCTCTCTCTGTCTGTCTGTCTGTCTCTGTCTGTCTCTGTCTGTCTCTCTCTCTCTCTCTCTCTCTCTCTCTCTCTCTCTCTCTCTCTCTCTCTCTCTCTCTCTCTCTTCCTCTTCTAATAAATATTTACTAGATGAATAGCAGTGTCATAATATTTGAGAACTCCACTTTAACTAGACTTTGCTCTTACGGAGCGAGTAGTTCACTGCCTTTATTGCAGTCGGGACGAATGCCATTTTATATATGTTGGTTCGAAATTTCACCTCGACATATCTTCTTCCCGATGGCAACATCTTGAATTCTGGGTGAAGCGTGTGTTGTTCGCTGTGTATGATCTGAAACGCTTTTCGTTCCACCGCATTTGAATATAGACTGTCAATTTTTTCAAGGGCGTGATTAGTGATTTTGGAGCTTTCTTTGATATTTCTTGACAAGCTGGATTTGAGTTTTACACCACAACCTCCATACCGCACGCTGATGGCAAAGTTGATTACGCTCTTCAACAGAGCATTGTTGACTTGGATCATCGTGCGTTGGCTGACATCGAACGATCGTAGTGTTCTGAGGATGTAGAGTCTTTGAGCCAGCTTTTGTTGATGTTATCGATCTGCTGCTGAAAAGTTAGCGTGTCACTAATGGTCACTCCCAGATATTTAAATTCCTTGACAATTTCTACGTCATCCTGTCCTAATTTGACATTTTCAACGTTTTGGGCCTTGTGTCCGAATAATATTTGCTCTTTGGTCTTGGATGTGTTTAATTCCAGGTAATTTTTCCGACACCGGTCCATGGAATTGTTTATTTCCTCGAAATAAGCATGTTCATCTGCTGCTTCAGTCATAAGGCCGAGTATCGCCGTGTCATCGGCGTATTCTATGATCTGACAGTTTGTGTGGGTGATCGGCAGTCGTTTGTATATAGGATGTATCCCTCTATAATATGAGTATTCCCTAGTTGATCCATTCTTATGTATTGGTACTACCGTTCTCTTTTTCAAATCGTTTGGCACCTGTTTGGACTTCCATACTTGTTGACATGTTGCATGTAGTAGTTTGTCTGCCTCTCTCATTTGGTTTTTAATCATTTTTGGATAAACTTGATGTGCTCCTGGGGCTTTGCCTACTTTCACTTTTCTTATAAAAACTTAGATAGAAATAAATCAAATTTGAGATTGTTTGGGCATGTAAACAGAATGAATGACAATAGAATAGTTAAATCAGTATACAGTGCTAAAGCCCAAGATAAAAGACCAAAAGGCAGACTTCAGAGTAAGTGGGAGGAAGATATAAAAGAGGCATTGAGCATATAAATTTAACATTTGTGGAAGTAAACAGAAAACACCAGGGCAGGGCATCCTGGAGAAAATTTATCTCTGGCGTCTGAACTCATACCTCGAAAGGTAGAATGGGAACTGATAAAGAAAGAAAGAAAGGAAGAAAGATATTGGATAATAGTAAAGCTTCATGCAAACAAAGACGAGACAAGTACAAGGACATGACATTGGATAATAGTAAAGATACATGGGAACAAGGACGAGACAAGTACAAGGACATGACATTGGCTATTAGTAAAGATACATGGGAACAAGGCCGAGACAAATACAAGGACATGACATTGGCTATTAGTAAAGATACATGGGAACAAGGACGAGACAAGTACAAGGACATGACATTGGCTATTAGTAAAGATACATGGGAACAAGGACAAGACAAATACGAGGACATAATATTGGGTAAAAGTAAAGATACACAGGAACAAATACGAGACAAATACAAGGTCATGACATTGAATAAGAGAAAATAACCCTGGCCACAACGAGAATTGACTTTGCGACATCTGCGACGGTATCCATCGTCTCGCCATGAAAAGAAAGCCTGCTATAAACTGAGGTAACTACAATCCTTATGTATATGTTGAAGATTTAGGTGGCATTACTGTTTACCTTTGCCGTTTGAGAGTTAACTCAAATATCTATTAAAAAACAATAACGATCAGAAGAAGAAGAAGAAGAAGAAGAAGAAGAAGAAGAAGAAGAAGAAGAAGAAGAAGAAGAAGAAGAAGAAGAAGAAGAAGAAGAAGAAGAAGAAGAAGAAGAAGAAGAAGAAGAAGAAGAAGAAGAAGAAGTAGAAGAAGAAGAAGAGAAGTAGTAGAGAATTAGAAGAAGAAGAAGAAAGAAGAAGAAGTAGTAGAATTAGAAGAAGAAGAAGAAGAAGAAGAAGAAGAAGAAGAAGAAGAAGAAGAAGAAGAAGAAGAAGAAGAAGAAGAAGAAGAAGAAGAAGAAGAGAAAGAAGAAGAAGAAGAAGAAGAAGAAGAAGAAGAAGAAGAAGAAGAAGAAGAAGAAGAAGAAGAAGAAGAAGAAGAAGAAGAAGAAGAAGAAGAAGAAGAAGAAGAAGAAGAAGAAGAAGAAGAAGAAGAAGACGAAGAAGAAGCAGAAGAAGAAGAAGAAGAAGAAGAAGAAGAAGAAGAAGAAAAAGAAGAAGAAGAAGAAGAAGAAGAAGAAGAAGAAGAAGAAGAAGAAGAAGAAGAAGAAGAAGAAGAAGAAGAAGAAGAAGAAGAAGAAGAAGAAGAAGAAGAAGAAGAAGAAGAAGAGAAGATAATATAATACGCACATAGTGGAATGTGGGCTAATGGTAACGACAAAGGAACAAGTGTTGTTAGACATAAATGTTGAGTGTGTGCGAGAGAGCATGACAGGGAATACAGCAGTGTCAATTAGCGGTTATCATGTTGTCGAAATGAGGTTGAAGATCAGACGTTCTTACCACACAAAGCCCTCTGAGGTTTGACTCGCAAAAACGTCCCATAAACCCCGTCACAGGGTTCATGTGTCCCAGTTGACGAATCCTGGTCCATTTTATTCAAAGTATGGTGTTATCATAGAAGACATGAATATGGACATGAAATAAAATTTGATTGTTGAAACCGCGTAGGATCAAGTAAGCGATAAATGCAAATAAATCGATATAAAGAAGAAAAAAAGAAAGAAAAAAAGGAGAGAAAGGAAAGCAAATTAAAGAAAAAAGGAACGAAAGAGCGAAAAAAAAAGGGAAAAAACGAAAAAAGGAGAAGAAAAGAAAAGAAAAAGAGGAAAGAAAGAGAAAAAAGAAAAACAAAGGAATGTAAGCGAGAAAAAAGAAAAAAAAAAAGAAAGAGAGAAAAATGTAATACGAAAATCACGGGAAAGAAAGAGTTGTTAAAAAAAACTCACGGGAAAGATGAAACAAAAAAGAAAATCACGGGAAAGAAAAGAGAAAAAAGAAAATCACGGGAAAGAAAGAGAAAAAAAAGAAAATCACGGGAAAGAAAAGAGAAAAAAAGAAAATCACGTGAAAGAAAGAGAGAAAAAAAATCACGGGAAAGAAAGAAAAAAAAAATCACGGGAAAGAAAGAGAGAAAAAAAAAATCACGGGAAAAGAAAGAGAGAAAAAAAGAAAATCACAAGAAAGAATGAGAAAAAAAAAAATCACGGGAAAGAAGAAAAAAAAGAAAAAATCACAAGAAAGAATGAGAAAAAAAAAAAATCACGGGAAAGAAAGAGAAAAAAAAGAAAATCACGGGAAAGAAAGAGAAAAAAAAAATCACGGGAAAGAAAGAGAAAAAAAAAACTCACGGGAAAGAAAGAGAGAAAAAAAGAAAATCACAAGAAAGAATGAGAGAAAAAAAAGAAAATCACGGGAAAGAAAGAGAGAAAAAAAAACTCACCGGAAAGAAAGAAGAAAAAAAAAAACTCACTGGAAAGAAAAAAAAAAAGAAAATCACTGGAAAGAAAGAGAAAGACTAAGAAAAAGAGGGAAAGAAAGAGAGAAAAAAAGGAAATCACGAGAAAGATAGAGAGCAAAAAAAAGAAGAGAAACAAGAGAAAGAAAGAAAGAGAAAAACTAAGAAAAACAAGGGAAAGTAAGACAGAAAAAAAGGAAATCACGGGAAAGAAAGAGAGACAAAAAAAGAAGAAAAACAAGAGAAAGAAAGAGAGAAAAACTTAGAAAAACAAAGGAAAGAAAGAAAAAAAAAAGAAGAAGAAAAAAATAAAGAGAAACAACGCTAGCCTGGTTGGTAGTGTACTCTCTTTTCTTAACGAGGCGATGAGTGCCGATGCGGAGGTCGCAGGTTCAGGTTCAATTCCATCTGATGCTCAATTATTTTCTGTCTATTCCTTTGTATATCATTATATAATGTCTCGTTTTCTTCAATTTCCCACTGTCTTTATTGATCACCACTTTTGATATTCCACCCTCCCCCTTCTGTGCCCCCCCGGTTGCTTGCTCCACTGCATTAAAGTATTTATGCTTGTCACAGAGGTCAAAGGAGAAAAAGAGTTCACTACTTAACAACCATTGAGATGATATCAACCTGTTATGATTATCCGTGTCCACAAAAAAACCGTATAACGTTTTGGCGTTATCGTTTTGGATGCTTTTGATAACACACGATAACGAGAATAATAATAATAATATAATAATAATAAAGTCATAGCCGAAGTTTTGGGCCAGCAGCTCTTTGTGAAGGATATAAATGAAGATGTAGGTGTAGAAACAACCCGCTTGATTACCTCGCCTTGTCAGAATAATATCTCTCTTGGCCCCCTTTCGATAAGAGCTCTAGATCTATATACGATGCAATTATCATCATTACTCGCATTAATTAATGTGTTTGGTTAATCGAAAAGGATAACCCTTTAGTTCCCCTAGGAATGGTACGAGTGGATTTGCTGTTACTGTTGCTGTTCCTGCTGCTGTTGTTATGATTACCATTTTTGGAGGCAGGCAGTAAGCATTTATTTAATTAAACAGACGCTACAGCATCGCTCTCACCTGTATTGTGCCTGTAGTTTGTTGTTCTTCTTCCTTTGGGCTGGTTGTAACTCAGGTAAATATTATTAGTTGTTGAAACTAATTATATATATATATATATATATATATATATATATATATATATATATATATATATATGGTGTGTGTGTGTGTGTGTGTGTGTGTGTGTGTGTGATTTAGTGTGTGTGTGCTTTTGTGTGTGATTTTTTTGTTCTTTGTTCGTGTGTTTCAGTGTATAATTTTTTCTCTCTCAGAGTCTTCATTCAGGCAAAGATGTACAATGAGGCAAGGGGCATGTCGAAAGTGAAGGAGATGACATTAAATAATATTAAAGTGGTTTTCATTCAAACGGCCAGACACACACCCACACACACACACACACATATATATATATATATATATATATATATATATATATATATATATATATATATATATATATATATACATATATATATATATATACGTACGTTGTTTTCAAAGGTACATGCTATTTTATTCTTGCTATTTGTAACTCGTCTGTGTTTTTGAATAAAAATAACGAAGTCGAAAAGATACATTATAATAACAAAAAAATACGACGATGGAATGATACATTATAATATAAAAAACAAGACGGAATGAAACATTATAATAAAAAAACAAGATGGAATGATACATTATAATATAAAAACCAAGACGGAATGATACATTACAATAAAAAAACAAGATGGAAAGATACATTACAATAAAAAATAATGAAGACGGAGTGATACATTATAATAAAAAAAGACGGAATGATACATTATAATAAAAAACCAAAGACGGAATGATACATTATAATAAAAAACCAAAGACGGAATGATACATTATAATAAAAACCAAAGACGGAATGATACATTATAATAAAAAACCAAGACGGAATGATACATTATAATAAAAAAACTAAGATGGAATGATACATTATAATAAAAAACCAAAGACGGAATGATACATTATAATAAAAAACCAAAGACGGAATGATACATTATAATAAAAAAGACCAAAGACGAGAATGATACATTATAATAAAAACACAAAGATCGGAATGATACATTATAATAAAAAACCAAAAACGGAATGATACATTATAATAAAAAACCAAAGACGGAATGATACATTATAATAAAAAACCAAAGACGGAATGATACATTATAATAAAAAACCAAAGACGGAATGATACATTATAATAAAAAACCAAAGACGGAATGATACATTATAATAAAAAACCAAAAGACGGAATGATACATTATAATAAAAAAAACAAAAGACGGAATGATACATTATAATAAAAAAACTAAGATGGAATGATACATTATAATAAAAAACCAAAGACGGAATGATACATTATAATAAAAAACCAAAGAAATGATACATTATAATAAAAAACCAAAGACGGAATGATACATTATAATAAAAAACACAAAGACGGAATGATACATTATAATAAAAAACCAAAGACGGAATGATACATTATATTAAAAACAAGAAGACGGAATGATACATTATAATAAAAACACGAAGACGGAATGATACATTATAATAAAAAACCAAAGATGGAATGATACATTATAATAAAAAACCAAACACGGAATGATACATTATAATAAAAACATGAAGACGGAATGATACATTATAAAGACGGAATAAATTATAATAAAAAACCACAGTAGGAATGATACATTATAATAAAAACCACAGTCGGAATGATACATTATAATAAAAAACCAAAGACGGAATGATACATTATAATAAAAAACCAAAGACGGAATGATACATTATAATAAAAAACCAAAGACGGAATGATACATTATAATAAAAAACCACAGTCGGAATGATACATTATAATAAAAAACCAAAGACGGAATGATACATTATAATAAAAAATCAAAGACGGAATGATACATTATAATAAAAAACCAAAGACGGAATGATACATTATAATAAAAACCCAAAGACGGAATGATACATTATAATACAAAACCAAAGACGGAATGATACATTATAATAAAAAACCAAAGACGGAAGGATACATTATAATAAAAAACCAAAGACGGAAGGATACATTATAATAAAAAACATGAAGATGAAACGATACAATAATAAAAAAAGACCATTATAATAAAAACCAAAGACGGAATGATACATTATAATAAAAAACCAAAGACGGAATGATACATTATAATAAAAAACCAAAGATGAAATGATACATTATAATAAAAACACCAAAGATGAAAATGATACATTATAATAAAAACACGAAGATGAAATGATACATTATAATAAAAACACGAAGATGAAATGATACATTATAATAAAAAACGATGATGAAATGATACATTATAATAAAAACACGATGATGAAATGATACATTATAATAAAAACACAAAATGAAATGATACATTATAATAAAAACACGATGATGAAATGATACATTATAATAAAAACACGAAGATGAAATGATACATTATAATAAAAACACGATGATGAAATGATACATTATAATAAAAACACACGATGATGAAATGATACATTATAATAAAAACACAATGATGAAATGATAAATGATACATTATAATAAAAACACGAAGATGAAATGATACATTATAATAAAAACACAATAATGAAATGATACATTATAATAAAAACACGATGATGAAATGATACATTATAATAAAAACACGATGATGAAATGATACATTATAATAAAAACACAATAATGAAATGATACATTATAATAAAAACACGATGATGAAATGATACATTATAATAAAAACACGAAGATGAAATGATACATTATAATAAAAACACGATGATGAAATGATACATTATAATAAAAACACAATAATGAAATGATACATTATAATAAAAACACGATGATGAAATGATACATTATAATAAAAACACGATGATGAAATGATACATTATAATAAAAACACGATGGTGAAATGATACATTATAATAAAAACACGAAGATGAAATGATACATTATAATAAAAACACAATAATGAAATGATACATTATAATAAAAACACGATGATGAAATGATACATTATAATAAAAACACAATAATGAAATGATACATTATAATAAAAACACAATAATGAAATGATACATTATAATAAAAACACGAAGATGAAACGATACATTATAATAAAAACACGAAGATGGAATGATACATTATAATAAAAACATGAAGATGGAATGATACATTATAATAAAAACACGATGATGAAATGATACATTATAATAAAAACACAATGATGAAATGATACATTATAATAAAAACACAATAATGAAATGATACATTATAATAAAAACACGAAGATGAAACGATACATTATAATAAAAACACGAAGATGGAATGATACATTATAATAAAAATATGAAGGTGGAATGATACATTATAATAAAAAACGAAAATGAAATGATACATCATAATAAAAACACGATGATGAAATGATACATTATAATAATAAAACGAAGATGAAATGATACATTATAATAAAAACACGAATACGGAATGATACATTATAATAAAAACATGAAGGTGGAATGATACATTATAATAATAAAACGAAGATGGAATGATACATTATAATAAAAACACGATGATGAAAGGATACCTTATAAGAATAAAACGAAGATGGAATGATACATTATAATATTTAAAAACGAAGATGGAATGATACATTATAATTTTAAAAAAGGCCAAGACGGAATGATACATTATAAAAAAACAACACCAAGGCCGAATGATACATTTTTAAAAGAAAAAATACAAAGATGGAATGATACATTATAAAAAAAATAACGAAGATGGAAAGATGGAGCCGATCATTATCCCCTGTTCAGATTCACACTATAGCTACCGAAAATCCCCATAGGAAACACTGAAACCATCCCAATCGTTGAAACTGTACGAGGTGTGCAGATGAAATGTAGTGAGATGATCTCTGTGATTAGTTACCTGAAATATCGAATGAAAGGCGCAGATAACTGAGTCGGTAGAGCGTTCGTCTACCAAGAAGGAGACCCAAGTTCAATTCCATCCTCCGGGCACATTTTTCGTGATCCTCATGTCGACTTAACCACGAAGTGGGTAGCAAGGTCTCTTCAGACTCATCCAAAGTAAAGGCGGCTTCGAAAGCAATGGTAAACTAGCACACAATGACATATGCCCTAGAGAGATCAGGACTCTACTCCTGATTTCTCTACGCTCAACCCTGAGTATGGGACTTTCTTTACTTTACAGACATCGTTTCATTCTTTGCTTAAAAAACAACAACCCAACAGCAGTATTTTATTACCTGTACATCCCAGCCCTCCCTCCCTCCCCCCCCTTAGCCGAGTGTCCAAAAATACATCGTAGAAACAGGGAAGAAGTAACTCAGTGTGGAGCAGGTCGGTCTACAGGTTAATCTCCTCCCCACCGCTCTCGCTGGAATGCGCTAAGGATTGATTTTGATTTGATTCACACTTTACCCACATCCACATCCACATCCACATCCACATCCACATCCACAGCTACAAAGGTGTGACTTCGGTGTCCGAGTACTTAGGCTGTCGGACTTGGGTTCGAGTCCTCGCAAAGTTAGACTCGACGTTGTGTGCCTTGGGAAAGACATGTAACACATTTCCCCCCCCTGGACCCAGGTGCAAATGGGTACAAGCACTAGCTTAGGTGTAATAACCTATGTCAAACTAGCGTCCCGTCCAGGAGCCGATCATCATTCCTGTTCAACTTTACGCTGTAAGAGCCAGAAATCCCCATAAGAACAAAGATGAAAGACGAATGCAAAGAATAGACAGAAAAAAAATCATTCTGGCCGCCATGGGGATCGAACCCGCGGTTATGACCATTGTGTCCATAATTTCTTTCTTTCCGTCTATTCCTTGTATTTGTCTCTCGTTTTTTATCCTTTGGGGCTTTAATATTATTTAATGTCATTTCCTTCACTTCCTACATGTAGCCCCTTGTCTCACTGTTTAATCAATATTTTCAGCTACGTCTCCATAAACCTTACAAAGTATTAGAACAAGTACAAACTATATCAAGATGGAGATGGACTTAGTAAATGCACTAAGAAATTTATTTTATGTACAACAACAACAATGTATTCGTTGATAAAGCCTGAACAATGGCAACTGAAGATAAACCTCACCATTTATTCTTTTCACCTTGTTGATAATATAAAAAAATAAATAATAAAAACTAGGAACGGATAAGATTTCTTTACTTATCCTCATACGGTTTTAAATGACTGTGCGTTAGGCTAGCACCAAAGGGTAGACTAGTTCACATGATACTTTCTTCTCTTTTCTTCTGTGTCTTAAGCGACACTTCTGGCCACTGTAGAGGGAGGACCAAAAAAAAATCCCCTTCCAAGGTACCGGGTACTGTAAAACTCCAAAGGCTGAAACTGAAACCGGAAGAGACGGAATAGTGACAAGGGAGGTTACTCAAGGAGTTTTGTCAATCAGAGGAGGAAGACGGTACTGTCACTCGTCGACCTCACCAGACAGGGAAGGCGCAGACAGAGGCGAGATGTCTAAGCTGAGCACACTGAAGCCATTCTCATCGGGAGACAATGTCCACGTTTCACCTATTGGTGAGTTGCAGGAATTTGGTGAATGGGGGATGATTGTGTCGTGAATGTCTGGTGAATGTATGATGGATGTGTGACGAATGTGTGATGAATGTGTGATGGATGTGGGAAGAACGTGTGATGGATGTATGATATATATATATAAGGATGTGACATGGATGTGTGATGTATGTGTGACAGAGTGGGACACAGAGACAGATTAGACATGGACATAAGACACATTAGACATGTGACACAGACACATACTCAGACACATACACAGACACATACACATACACAGACACATGTGGGAAGAACATGTTACATACACATACACATACACAGACACAGACACAGACACAGATACAAACACATATACAAACACAGACATACACAGAAAACATGTTATGGACACAGACACAGTGATGGACACAGACACAGACACATACACAGACAGATAGTGATGGATGTGGGAAGAACATGTTATGGATGTGTGACAGACACAGAGTTATGGATGTGCCCTAGATTTTATGGATGACTGATGGATTCATGGATGTGTGATAGATGTGTGATGGATGTTCACTAGAGTGTGGTCCGTCTTATCTCATGGATGTGGGAAGAACGTGTTATGGATGTGTGATAGATGTGTGATGGATGTGGGAAGAACATGTGATGGATTGTCATAGATGTGTGATGTGTGATGGATGTGTGATGTATGTGTGATGGATGTGGGAAGAACGTGTGATGGATATGTGATGAATGTGTGAGGTCTGTGTGATGGATCAATGACGGATGTGTGATAACAAAGAAATGATAGGATAATATTTATTTTTATTAGAAAATTGTCTTCGTATTCTTTTTATACGTCTTTCACTGTCTTTTGTCTCTCTGTGCCTCAGTCTCAATGTCTGTCTCTTTGTCTCTCTTTGTCTCAGTCTCAAAGTCTGTCTCTTTGTCTCTCTGTGTCTCAGTTTAAATGTCTGCCACTTTGTCTCTATGTGTCTCAGTCTCAATGTCTGTCTCTTTGTCTCTCTGTGTCTCAGCCTCAATGTCTGTCTCTTTGTCTCTCTGTGTCTCAGCCTCAATGTCTGTCTCTTTGTCTCTCTGTGTCTCAGCCTCAATGTCTGTCTCTTTGTCTCTCTGTGTCTCAGTCTCAATGTCTGTCTCTTTGTCTCTCCGTGTCTCAGTTTCAATGTCTGTCTCCCCGACTCTGCCCCGATCTAGGTACCTTTCTTTGTGTCTTCCTCTTTGCATCTGTGTTCCGTTTATCTCTGTACATTATATCCTTGTCTCATTTTTGTGCTTTTGTTCTGTTTATCTTTATTTGTCTCTCCCCTCTGTGAATATCTCTTTTGTTTATCTCTTTATCTCTATTTGTCTCTCCCTCAGAATCTCTTTTTTGTTTATCCCTGTATCTCTCTTTGCATCTTCCTCTTTTCGTATGTGTTCTGTTTATCTCTGTATATTATCTCTTTGTCTTATTCTTTGTGCTTATGTTCTGTTTATCTCTATATCTCTCTTTGTCTCATTCTCTTAGACATAGTGTTCTGTTTGACAGAGATCTCTGTTTGACATATTCTCTTTGCATATGTGTTCTGTTTATCTCTTTATCTCTCTTTGTCTTTTCTCTTTCCATATATGTTCTGTTGATCTCTGTTTATCTCTTTATCTCTCTTTGATCTTCTTCTCAGTTTGTGTTTTTTGTTTATCTCTTCATCTCTAGAGTCTCTTCCCAGAGATCTCTGAGTTTACTTTAGACAGAGTCTCTTCCCCTTTGCATCAGAGTTTTGTTTATCTCTTTATCTCTAGTCAGAGACAGGGACAGAGACAGTTTATCTCTTTATCTCTAGAGTCTCCATCTTTGCATAGTCATAGTTACTGTTTCTCTCAAAACAAAATCCCCTTTGGATCTCTGTTTTGTTTATCCGTATCTAATACTCTTCCTCTTTGCATATTCTTCTGTTTATATGTATCAAAGTTTATATTCATATTTTTCTTCTTCTTTGCACTGTTTATCTCTTTACCTGTATTTGTCTCTCCCTCTGTGAATTTCAAAACAAACCCTGAAAGAGGAAATCTTCCTCTAAACATGAAAAAAAAATATGTCTGTACAATCTCTTTGTCAAGTCTTTGTGCTTATGTTATGCTTATCTCTATATCTCTCTTTGTCTCATTCTTTAAACAGTTTACAATTCTGTTTGTCTCATTCTCTTTGCATATGTGTTTGTTTATCTCTTTATCTCTCTTTGTCTTCTCTTCAATGTGTGTTTTTGTTTATCTCTTTATCACTCTTGTATCTTCCTCTTTACATCTATGTTTTAGTTTGTGTGTCTTTTAGTTTTGTGTGTGTTTTGTTTATCTCTTTATCTCTCTTTGTTTGTCTCAGTGTTTGTTTAGGTTTTATTTGTGTTTTGTTAGGATCTTTTTGTTTGTCTTTGTATGTTTGTTTATCTCTTTTAGTTTGTCTGTTTGTTAGGTTTTTGTTTAGTTTATTTGTTTGTTAGGCCTCTTTGCATCTTATTTGTTTGTTCTGCTCTTTTTATCTTTGTTTGTGTGTTAGGATTTTTATCTTTGTGTTTTTGTTAGGCTTTTAGTTTGTATATTTTGTTCATTCTTTGTTTTTTTTTTGTTTATTTGTTTGTTTTGCTTTTAGTTTATTTCTGTTTGTTAGGTTTGCTTATCTTTATTTGTTTGTTAGGCTTATTGTAGTTTATTTATATCTCTGTTTGTTTCTTCATTTTATCTTTGTCGTGTTTGTTAGGGCTTTTAAACAAACGTGTTTGTTAGGAATAACAAATCAACGGATATGACGTTTTAGTTTGTATGTTTGTTAGTTCGTTTGGTCTTCAATGATGTTATTTAGGCTTTTTAGTTTTTGTTTGTGAACTGGCTTTTAGTTTATTTGTTTGTCCCCATAGGCTTTCAGACCAGTTTATTTGTTATATAGGCTTTTGGTTTGTTTGTTTATCTACTTCTAGTTTTCCTTGTTTCAGGTCTTTGTAGTTTATTTGTATAAAAAAAAACAATAGGCTTATTTTTGGTTTATTTGTTATATAGGCTTTTGGTTTATTTGTCATATAGGCTTTTGGTTTATTTGTTATTTAGGCTTTTAGTTTATTTGTTATATATTAAGGCTTTATTATAAGTTTATTTGTTATACCATTAGGCTTTGTTTGTAATTAGATTTATTTGTTATATAGGCTTTTAGTTTATTTGTTTTTTAGGCTTGTAGTTTATTTTCAAACACAAGTTGAAAACTGATAGGCTTTTATATTTCGATTTGTTCATAAAATGTAGGCTTTAAGGTTTAATTGTTTGTTAGGCTTTTGCCAGTTTTCATTTGTTAATATAGGCTTTTGGTTTATTTGTTTTATAGGCTTTTGGTTTATTTGTTATAATCAGGCTTTTTCTAAAATTTATTTGTTATATAGGCTTTTCTGGTTTATTTGTTATACCTACAGCTTTTGGTTTAAGACTTTCTACAACAACTAGATTAATACTGTAGGCTTTTAGTTTATTTGTTATATAGGCTTTTGGTTTGATTTGTTTGTTAGGCTTTACTGGTTTATTTGTCTGTGTTGTGTCTTAGTCTGTGTTTATTTGTTTGTTAGTGTCTGTTTGGTTTATTTGTCTGTTAGTGTCTGTGTCTGTTTTGTATCTGTGTTGTGTTAGGTCTTTTGTGTTTGTATGTTGTTTGTTATGGCTTTTGGTTTATTTGTTTGTTAGGTCTTTTGGTTTATTTGTTTGTTAGGTCTTTGTATGTTTATCTTGTTTGTCTGTAGGCTTTCTGGTTTATTTGTTTGTTAGGTCTTGTCTGGTCTGTGTCTGTGTATGTGTATGCTTTTGGTCTGTCTTGTGTCTTGTCTGTTAGGCTGTGTACTTTATTTGTTTGTATGTGTATCTATCTGTGTCTTGTCTGTTCTGTGTCTGTTTGTGTATTGTATGTTATGTATCTGTGTATGTTATGTGTCTTTTGTGTCTTGTTTGTTCTGTGTATATGTCTTGTCTGTTTGTTTGTTTGTTGTAGGTCTTTTGTGTTTGTTTGTTGTGTCTAGGCTTGTCTGTTTGTGTCTGTGTATGTGTCTGTGTCTGGTCTTTTGTCTTTGTTTGTTTGTTGTGTCTGTGTCTGTTTGTTCTGTTATATGTAGGTATTTTGGTTTGTTTGTTTGTTAGGCTTTTGGTTTATTTGTTTGTGTATGTTAGGCTTTCTAGTTTGTGTTGTTTGTTAGGCTTTTCTGGTTTCTTTGTTTGTTAGGCTTTTAGTTTATTTGTTTGTTAGGCTTTTGGTTTATTTGTTTGTTAGGCTTTTGGTTTGTTTGTTATATATTTATCTCCTGTTATAACATTCAAGCAGGCTTTTAGTTTGTGTGTCAGATTGTCTAGGCCTTTTACAGCCGTTTATCTCATACATACTAGATTTAGTTAGGCTTCGGGTTCACCAAAATTTTATATTGTTTGTTAGTGTATTTTGTATATGTTTGTGTGTTTGTTATGACTTCAGTCTTGATTCCCCATCAATTCTTATCAAGAATGATAGGCTTTATGTTTTTTAAAAAAATAATTTTACCTGCTTCTTTTTTAGCCTTTTATTATTTTAAGAGAGAGAAAGAGAGAGAGAGAGAGAGAGAGAGGGAGAGAGAGAAATGAGAGAGAGAGAGAGAGAGAGAGAGAGAGAGAGAGAGAGAGAGAGAGAGAGAGAGAGAGAGAGAGAGAGAGAGAGAGAGAGAGAGAGAGAGAGAGAGAGAGAGAGAGAGAAAGAGACAGACAAAGACAGACAGACAGACAGACAGAGAGAGAGACAGAGAGAGAGACAGACAGACAGACAGACAGACAGACATGCTGACAGACAGACAGAGACAGACAGAGATGGAGACAGAACAGACAGAGACAGAGAAAGAGACAGAGATAGACAGACAGACAGACAGAGATAGACTGAGTTTTTGTTTAGTTACTGTTTCATCAAAACAAAAATTAGGCTTTTTCATAGTTTATTTGTTATAAAACAAAATAAAAAAACAGTAACTTTTAAGGCTTTTGGTTTGTTTGTTTGTTAGGCTTTTGGTTTATTTGTTATTTAGGCTTTTAGTAGTTTATTTGTAGCTTATTTGTTTGTTAGGCTTTTTAGCTTATTTGTTTGTTAGGCTTTTAGTTTGTTATTTGTTATATAGGCTTTTGTTAGGATTTTAGTTTGTGTGTTTGTTAGGATTTGTTTGTTTTTTTTTAGTTTGTAGCTTTTTGGTTTATTTGTTTGTTAGGCTTTTGGTTTGTTTGTTTGTTAGGTTTTTTTATTT
>JAXRKP010000800.1:0-12500 GCA_037039925.1 Doris montereyensis | reverse complement strand
GTAAAACGCTTTAATGTTTACATACATTTTTTTTCTTTTTATCTCTGTAATTGGCTTCTGAGGGGCTGGGGGATTTGGTAGTCCAGAGGCAAGGTGTCGATCTCTCAACTAAAAGGTAGTGGCTTCCAGCTCCACCAATAGTTGAAAAATGTTCTCGATTTTTTCTCGAGCAAAATCTATCCCCCTTCCCCCCCCCCCCCCTGGTCCAGGTAGGTGGATCGATAATTAGTCCCGTCGAAGATAGATGATAAAAGGGAGGTTCCGTGGTCCAGGTAGGTGGATCGATAATTAGTCCCGTCGAAGATAGATGATAAAAGGGAGGTTCCGTGGGCAGATCACAACACTCTGTGCACGTTAAAGATCCCCGTTTACACAACACTCTGTTCCCTTGGCCGTTTACACAGCAGTCTGGGTAAAGTTGTGCAAAAATCCTGCCAAAAGCCCCAAGATCGTTTTCACTGTTGTGGATATGGGTTGGGTAAATTAAATCAAATCAAAAAAATCTGAGGATCGTGACAGTTCAGTTGGTGGAGCATCTGACCGTTACACAGGTGACTTGAGTTCGATCCCCTAGTCAGGCATTGCTTTTATTTTCATTCAGGCCATGCTGTCAAATCAGGAGCGAAATTGTTAAATAATAAAATTCTTTCCCTAGCAAGGTAAGATATTGTTTGAGTTGAATTTTGTTCAGCTTATTTTATAAAATGATTGGAACATCCTGAAGTTTTGCACATAGTCTTGCATTTATCATGAGCCAACCGATCTTGAATTTGAAGTTTGTGCACAGTACCGTTCTTTTTTCTTTCTTTATCAGTTTATTTCAGTTGCTGTTCTACCTTTCGGTGTGTTGGTTCAGTTGCCTACCTTTCGAGATGATCTTTCTCTAGGATGCCCTGGCCTTGCATTTTCTGTTTCCTTCCAAAAAAGTTCAATGCCTCTTTTATATCTTCTTCCCACTTTCTCCGAGGTCTGCCTTTTGGTCTTTTACCTTGGGTTTTAGCACTGGATACTGATTTAGCTATTCTATTGTCATTCGTTCTGTTTACATGCCCAAACCATCTCAATTGCCATTTTGGTTTTTGTTGATAATTCTTGCTTACCTACACATGCCTTTCCTAGATGGCTATATATTGCACTTGCCTTTTAGATTCTCTGACTGATTTCTTCTCTTAGTTTTCCCTCTGAGCTAATGATTACTCCTAGGTAATTGTAGCTTTGAACTTGTTCTAAATTCTCCATGGCCAATTTGAGATTTTTTGTTTTAGCTTCCCTAGTTACTAGCATTATTTTGGTTTTCTTTGCATTTACTCTCATTCCTCTTTTATTTAGTTCATTGTTTATAATGTTGATATTTGACTGAAGGTCACTTTCTGATTTTCCAAACAGAACTAAATCATCGGCAAATGAAAGCACTGATACAATTACTAGTTTGAGTTTCCACATACCTACATTCATTTTCTTCATGTTTTGAGGATGCCTTTGCGACTGAATCCATAAATGTGATAAACAAAAGAGGACTTAGAATTCAACCCTGTCGTACTTTCATATCCACATCAAATTCTGCAGACATGTTTCCAGCTATTCTCACTGCACACGTTGGTTTATTGTAAAAACTTTTAATGGCTTCTATGCAATTTTACTCCACATTGTGTTCTTTTAAGGAATGCTATAGTTCGTCCCTCCTCACAGTGTCAAATGCCTTTTGTAAGTCAATAAAACACAAGTGCAAGTCAATGTTTCTCTCAAGGAATTTTCTTATTATTTGTCTAATTGTAAATATGTGGTCTTGTACACTTCTTCCTGGTCTAAATCCACTCTG
Source organism: Doris montereyensis (assembly GCA_037039925.1). Classification (NCBI taxonomy): domain Eukaryota; kingdom Metazoa; phylum Mollusca; class Gastropoda; order Nudibranchia; family Dorididae; genus Doris; species Doris montereyensis. Next base: position 10,681 of record JAXRKP010000800.1, on the reverse strand, counting down.
ATGCTCTTCAATCTATCCTCTACTCTTTTCCTTAGTCTCATTTCCAGTAACCTGGCATACACTTTTCCTGAAACGTTAAGTAGTGATATCCCTCTATAGTTTGAGCATTCCCTAGTTGATCATTTCTTATGTATTGGTACTACCGTTTCCATTTTCCAGTCGTCTGGCACCTGTTTGGACTTACATGCTTCTGTTTGGATTTCTTCCATTGAGATATCTACATCTTCAGCTGTCTGCTTTGGATTACTTGTTACTCTTACAAATTGATCTTTACTCCTTCTTTCATACGTTCTGTAGGGATTATGTAATTGGTGAAAATAATTTCTCCATGTTTCCATGATTTCGCTGTCTGCTTTCATTATGTCTCCTTTGGCATTCTTAATTTGTCGTATTGGGTATGCTTTGGTATTTCCTATGCTCTTCATTGCCCCCCCAGAACAGCTTTTGATTTCCTTGGTAGCTTTCTTGAAGTCTTTGTCTAAACTCTTCCCATTGTTCCTGTTTTGCTTTCCTAATTTCCTCTTTGGAACCTATCATATCCTCTGGTTTCTTTGTTTGCAAGTATTTCTTCCAGATGTTGTTCTTTTCTTTGATCTTAGTCTTGAAGTTCTCATTCCACCATGCTGTTCTCTTTCTATCGCCTTTAATTTGTTTTCTACTACAGACCTCTTCAGTACAACTGAGGAGTGATTCTTTATACATTTCCCACTTTTCAGCTATTGTGCTATCATTCAGATCCATCTGTATTTCATTGATAAATCTTTTTATCCTAGATTGGTATACATGTTTTACTACTGGTTCATTTAATTCTTCTATTTTGAGTTTAGTAGCTTTCTTCTCTTTCCTTTTCTGTTTGTTTTTTTCAGTCAGTAATCTCATTTTGGCAATCACTAAGTGATTATCACTAAGTATTTCTGCCCCTCTGCTTACTTTTGCATCCAATGTACTGTAAAAAAGGGAGCTGCTAACTATTAAGTAGTGCATCATTGACTTTTCACACCTGTCTTCGTTTACTCTTGTATATTTGTAAACATCTTTATGAGCAAAGAATATGTTGGCTATTTTCCTGTTATTCTTTAGGCAAAAATCTATTAGTCTCTCTCCATTTGGAGAAGTATTGTCTCTCCTTCTTTACCTATTACTCATCCTGACATTTCTACATTGTTGCCTACTGTAGCATTTGAATCTCCTAAAAGCATTAGTTCCTGTTTGGGTTTAAGATTCTCTGCAGCTATTTGGAAATCGTTTTCGAAGATATCTGTTTCTTCTTTAGTGGCGTCTTCGTTTGGTACATCAGCTATTAATAGTTTAATTTCTGGTCCTTTTGGTTTAATATTACTTCTAATAGCCGTAGGCTTATAAATTTCCAACTTTCTAGTAGCTTTTCATGTCTTTTATGCACTAGGAAGCCTACTCCTGCTCTAGCTCTATTTTTAGCATCTACCCCTGAGAAGATTAAAATATGATTGTGGTCCTACATTTTCGATTCCTTGTCATTTTTTCTTTGTTTCTGTAATGGCCAAAATATTTGCATTGAATGTTTCCCCTTCTTCAACAAATTCTAATTCTTTTCCATTTATTGCCCTAACATTCCATGTTCCAAAAATCACAGTCCGTATTCGTTTCTAAGTCCATGATTGAAAGATCAAGCCGATTATATTTTATTTATTTTTTCTCTGAATCTATTTGGTTTTGGATAAGCAGGGGATTAGCCCACGGTACCCTAGGTAGATGGTGGGACTGGCACCTTGAGGGCCCCTACAGGGCCTTGTTATTTTCTGTCAGGGTTAACTCCCTTAGCCTTTAGTCATTCAAGACCAGCCTGTTCTCTGTTTTACAGTTGATAAAAGCCAAACTTGTAGATGTATACAGTAAACATCTGTTTTACTCCCGCTAGTTGCATAACAAAGATTTCGATCCTCGATGATCGATGACCAATGCCTGATCTTTGAGATTGTGTTCGAACAATGATTTTTTTTTTTAATGATTGGATTCATCCCCCCCCCCAAGAGCGTGGTAAATTCATTCTCATAATTTGTGTCTGTAGAGTAATAAACAGTTTATTTTGAACAAAAATTACGAAATTGTGAGCATGATATCTCCTCTATGACTTTCCGGTCGCCCGCCATCTTGATTTCCTTATTAAAGAAAGAAACCTCGATATACAAAAACTGTCACAAAAATCAATCGTCAAGCCGTCGATCTGGACATGATAGAAGCTTCCGATGAAAGGGACGATGAAACCTGGGTTGGGGTGAAAGCCGATGAAAGCAACTATGAAGAAATGCCTTCCCTCACAGAGCTGGTATCTTCCAACAACATCGATCGGCAACTGAGGACAAACCTCTATTACGAAAGTTCTAAGACGTCTACATCTGGTAGAGGATTGTAGCACAAATGAATCGTCGTTTACATCCTGTCAATTCATTCTTTCAACGAACCGCACAAATCAATTCATTCTTTCAATGAACCGTGCCTCACCTCATTTACAAATTAATCCATTCTTTCAATGAACCGTGCCTCATCTCATGCACAAATGCAATTCATTCATTCTTTCAATGAACCGTGCTTCATCTCATGCACAAATCAATTCATTCTTTCAATGAACCGTGCCTCATCTCATGCACAAATCAATCCATTCTTTCAATGAACCGCGCACAAATCAATTCATTCTTTCAATGAACCGTCACCTCATGCACAAATCAATTCATTCTTTCAATGAACCGTGCTTTACCTCATGCACTCATTCTTTCAATGAACCGTGCCTCACATGCACAAATCAATTCATTCTTTCAATGAACCGTGCTTTTTATCTCATGCACAAATTAATTCATTCTTTCAATGAACCGTGCTTTATCTCATGCACAAATCAATTCATTCTTTCAATGAACCGTGCTTTATCTCATGCACAAATTAATTCATTCTTTCAATGAACCGTGCCTCATCTCAATTCATTCTTTCAATGAACCGTGCACAAATCAATTAATTCCATTCTTTCAATGAACCGTGCCTCATCTCATGCACAAATTAATCCATTCTTTCAATGAACCGTCATCTCATGATTGCCTCACCTCATGCACAAATCAATTCATTCTTTCAATGAACCGTTTCACCTTCGTAACAAATCAATTCATTCTTTCAATGAACCGTGCCTCAATCAATTAATTCTTTCAATGAACCGTGCCTCTCATGCACAAATCAATTCATTCTTTCAATGAACCGTGACTCACCTCGTATACAAATCAATTCAAATTTCTTTCAATGAACCGTGCTTTATCCATGCACGACGGTATCAAATGAACCGTGTTAATCCATTCTTTTCAATGAACCGTGCTTTACCTCATGCATTAATTCATTCTTTCAATGAACCGTGCTTTACCTCATGCACAATTCATGAACAAGTGTATCTATTTGATTTCATCCATTTTATGGCTAGATCCAAAGTCCAGATTTAGTTCTAGATCTAAATTTATTTATTCTTTACTTATCGTGAGAATAGCTTTTTGATGCTAATAATACATATATGTGTTATTTTCAATTTACGCTAAATATTGTTCTAATTGACATTTTTACTCAATCTTTGGCTATGATGACTAGAATAGTTCAAAATCTATTGTAATATAGTTTTCTTGCTGAAATTCAAGAATTGAGTATTTTCCTTCTGATATGATCAATGTGTGTGTTTTTATGTTCGTTTTTTTGTTTGTACGGGTATGTTTTCATTCGATCATGAAATGTCCTACATCAAGCTGAACATATCTAACTTTGACCGCTTACAACTCACACTGCACCCACGACCATGCAGATTTTCAGGTAGCCTATTTTGGGTTCTTAGCCAATGGAACTAATGGATCAAATGACTACCTGCAAAGATTAGAAAAATATTATTTGCCTGCAGTCGAGGACATTTCTAAGTTTTACTAGATCTAATTGCTCGATTTTCGGTGATTACAACACAAGGCCAGCGTAACATCAGTATCGAGTATTGACTCGGTTTAATACTCATACTTAATCCTATTTTCTCCATAACCAAAACAAGTAGTAAAAGCGGTCGACTTATACATTTAAACTCCTGCATTGAGAGATATTTTAGATATTCTCTTCCAAGTGTCATACGAAAATTTGACCATACCTTACTTTGAAAGCACAATGGTGTTTTGCTCACAATGTTTAAGAAATGTAAATTGATGGACAGTGCATGACTGATTTATGATAAGTTGATAAATGTGTATATGAAGCTAAACTCAGTTGTCTATATTTATATTTATTTTTGTTAATTAAAAAAGATAATAAAAAACAATAAATAAAAAAAAATGTATGTTTATTGTTTCACTGCATTATCTATTTACCCACCTTTGCATTTTTATATACTTCACTTAAAATCTAAACATTTAATGATAAACTTACATTTTTAATTTAAATACTTTGATGTATTCTTTTATTTTTCAAACGGAAATCGTCATAACACAAATATAATTTCCCTTTTTAAAGGATCAATAAAGTTGATTGAATTGAATTGAATTGAATTGAATTGAATTGAATTGAATTGAATTGAATTGAATTGAATTGAATTGAATTGAATTGAATTGAATTGAATTGAATTGAATTGCATTAATATCACCGACACCCGATACAGGGGTTTATGAGTTGACCGTGGTCAAAGTTTCCAGAAACACAGCTTTATAGCCTAAGAAAGATAAATCATAACCCACCATTGTCTACGGCCATGCTTGTCTTCTAACACAGTTAGTGCTATGATATTTTAACACAAATGCCTAACTATTTAGTCTGAAACAATACAGGGGAAAACCTACTAAATGTATGATATATCTAATGTATCTAAACATAAATCAAAACAGCAAACATACACACACACTTTGCTTTCTTATTTCTTGTGTTCAGGAGGAACTCGAATTCCAGACACAAGGTATCGGCCTCTCAACCAAAAGGTCATGGGTTCAAGCCCCGCCAAAGGATGAAACCTTTTCTCGATTTTCCTCGTGTACAATATAACCCTCCCCCCTCTCCCCTCTCTGGTCAAGTTAGGTGGATCGACACTTAGTCCCATCGGAGACGGACGATAAAAATAAAGGAGGTCCCGTGTACATATCCCAACACTCTGTGCATATTAAAACTGTTTACATGGCAGTCTGGGCAATCACCATGGTAGCGGATGTGGGTAAAATCATATCAAATGAACCTTTGTGTCCAAAAACGATTTCCCAGAAAAAACCCCACCAAGGTATCATTGACATTAACTGCGATGTTTGCTATAATATAGTCAGGCCTGAGGGTATGTAGTTATACTAGCAACGCCAGTAAGAGCTTGCTAGTCACGATATTTCTTATCTTTGACAATTATTCTCGTAGGCAATTTACATGTTGATGAGACATCAGAGGTCACCTGCATCCCATGGTTGCATATAAAGTCGTCATCTATTGTGTTTGACATAAACGATGTTTTTAAAGTCACCCGAAGACTGACATTAAGGGATACCTTGGATTTTTTCTCTCTTGGTCACAAGGAATACCAACGTAAAGTAGGTATGTTTGATGTTTTTATTGTTCTATGTTCAGATATGCATCAGAAATCTAATCGGTCCCCCTCTACCCCCCCCCATTTTGTTTCATTACAAATAAAATAACATAAAGCACGTACTCAAATGATAAAAATCGACTGAAAATGCAAATAAATCAAAAAGAGTAACACAATAGTCTGAAGAAATTTAATTTATATATTTTAACAACTCAATATGATATGACCAATATTTTAATGATTTAAAAAAAATGCCTTCAAATCAAAATTAAATAAATAATGGTAGAAAGTTACATTAAAAATAGAAAGATCTTTAGAATACATGCATTGAAAATGCATAATCACAGTTGAAAAAGCCATAGTTCATGATGACGTAGATAGCAGTGAAAAGTCTCATTTGATATGGCAAGAGTTCTGATGATGACGTGACAATTCTCATTTGATAACAGTGATAAAGTCTCATTTGATATGGCAAGAGTTCTTGATGACGTAGATAAGAGTTTAAAGTCTCATTTGATATGGCAAGAGTTCTTGATGACGTAGATAACAGTGTAAAGTCTCATTTGATATGGCAAGGGCTCGTGGTGACATAGATAACATTGAAAAAAATCTTATTTAATGTGGGAAGAGTTAATGATGACGTAGGTAACAGTGAAAAGTCTCCTTTGATACCACAAGAGCTCATGGTGACATACATGACTGTGAAAAGTCTGATTTGATATGACAAGAGTTTATGGTGATGTAGATGACTGTGAAAAGTCTCATTTGATATGGCAAGAGTTTATCATGACGTAGATAACATTGAAAAATCTCATTTGATATCGCAAGAGTTCATGATGACATAGATAACAGTGAAAAGTCTAGTTTGATGCAGGAATAAATCATGATGACGTAGATAACGGTACAACGTTATATCTACAATAGCAAGAGTTTAAAATTATTAAATTGCTATGAAAAGTCGCTTTTGAAATAGCAAGAATTTTGTTGAAATAAAAAAAAAAAAAGGAGAAAAAACATTTGAAACGGCAAGAGTTTTGATTACGTAAATAACGATAGAAATTACATTTAAAACGGCAAGAGTTTTGATTACGTAAATAACGATAGAAATCACATTTGAAACGGCAAGAGTTTTGATTACGTAAATAACGATAGAAATTACATTTGAAACGGCAAGAGTTTTGATGACGTAAATAACGGAAACTGTACATTTCAAATAGCAAGACATAGTAAAGAAACAGCTATACAAAACGTGGAATTATGACAGGCCACAATAGCAGATCAACATAATAAAAAAACCTAGGGAGGGAGGCAGACAAACTATTACATGAAATATGTCAACAAGCATGGAAGTCCAAACAGGTACCAGATGACTGAAAAAAGGAACGGTAGTACCAATACACAAAAGAGGATAAACTATGGAATGCTCAAACTATAGAGGCAGATGATTACTTCGCGTACCAGGAAAGGTTTATGCCAGGATACTAGAAAATGAGACTAAGGAAATGTGTAGGGGATGAGATTGAAGAACACCAGAGCGGAGACTAGGAATAAGTGTACAAGACAACCAGATCGCATTTAGACCAGAAAAAAGTGTACAATACCACATTTTTACAATTAGACAAACAATAAAAAAATTCCTTTAGAAAATCATTGACTTGCACCTCTGTTTTATTGACTTAGAAAAAGCGTTTGACACTGGACACCTTAAAAGAATACAATGTAGAGCGCATTTTAATAGACGTTGATTTTAAGTTTTTACAATAAACCCATACGTTCAATGAGAGTAGCTGGAAACATATTTGAAGAATTTGATGTAGATTTTATTGATCACATTTATGGATTCAGTCGCAAAGGCATCCGCAAAATTGAAGAAAATTAATGTAGGTAGGTGGGAACTCAAACCAGTAAATGTATCAAAGCTTTATTTCTGTTTGGAAAATCAGTAAGCGATCATTCAGCGTAATATCAGCATGCTGAATAATGAACTAAATATAAGAGGATCGAAAGAAAATGCAAAGAAAACCAAAGACACAAAACTTTAAACTGGGTATGGCGAATTTAGATCAAGGCAAAGCTACAATTACCCAGGAGTAATGATTAACTCAGAGGGAAAAGTCAGTGAAGAAACCAGTCAAAGGCATTAATAGGTAAACAAGAATTGTCAACAAAAACCAAAATGGCAGTATACAACACAGTTTATTGTCCTATTCTCCTCTATGACAGTGAAACCTAGACATTTGGCTGTAGAGAATACAGTATCGAACAAACAGCTGAAATGAAAAATTTACGAGGAATAATAGGGAAAACTAAAAGAAACAACATCAGAAACACAAGAATAAGAGATCAAACCAAAACAGATGTCTGAGTATGTATGGGTGTGCGTGTGCGTGTGTGTGTGTTTTGTACCGTTTGTGTATTCATAAGATGTTTCATGTTGCTCTTTGATTTTCTTTTAGTTTTGTTTTGTATTTGTATCATTTTATGTTACTTTCTTTTGTTCTTTTTTTTATTGTTGTTTTTTTTTTCATCAAAATGCAAAGTGAAACCTGTGCAATGAGCATTTGGTTAGTAAAATGCAAACTGAAACCTCCACAATGAGCATGAGGTTATTAAAATGCAAACTGGAACCTGCGCAATGAGCATGTGGTTATTAAAATGCAAACTGGAACCTGCGCAATGAGCATATGGTTATTAAAATGAAAAGTGAAACCTGTGCAATGAGCATATGGTTATTAAAATGCAAACTGAAACCTGAGCAATGAACGTGTGGATATTAAAATGCAAACTGGAACCTGCGCAAATGAGCATGTGGTTATTATAATTCGATGTTGTAAACAAAACAAGTGACGAACAAAAAAGATCAGCCAACCGAAGTTCCAATGCCTTTATCAATTTGCCTCATGCTAGTTCACACATTTATTGTATAACCGTGACTGGCATTTGGAATCTGATGAACTTCCTTAAAAATAATAATGACATGTAGGAAGAAAAACTAGATGATAATGAGCTTGTAGGAAGAAAAACCAGAGAAGTCTTATATTTAATAGAGACAAGAAAAATCTCTCTTTGTTTGGTCAAGTCTGAATAAAACAAGTGCACGCTGATGAAAGATACAATGCAGGAAAATGTTGAAGGGCAAAAGAGGAAGACGAAGGCCAATAAACAGGATATCATTCTGACACCTTCAAAATTCTGACACCATCAAAGAATGGACTATTCGAAATACTACGCAGATTTACACTACCGCCGATAGAAGAGAAGATTGAAAAGATGAGATAAAAAAAAGAGGCGATACGAGCAGCAAACGTTATAAACATCTCTTGGTAAATAAGTGAAGATGAAGAACAATTTATGAACAATTGATGAACAGGTTCAGATCAAAAAAGATGAACTGGATCTGAAGCTGCGATGCTATCAACAACCCCATGCTCGTTGATATGTTTGTTTGCTTCTAGTGGCTGGCTTGAAGAATTTACTATCATCCATCTTAGAGTGTTCTAAAAATGTATTATATAAATGACCCCCATCCCCCAAACCTCCCCCCCCCCCCCCCCCCAAAAAAGGGAGAAAATTTGATTAGCTAGATTTATCCATTTAAATAGCATTTAGAATTCTGTGTGATTTAAAAACAGAAAATGACGTAAGATTTAAGTACTAATGTGATAATGATGTAAATAGTCAATGCATTAAATAAAAGACATAATATTATGTTGGAAAAAGAGAAAGAGAAGATCAGATAGCTGGATAGGTCTAATAAATCAAAATCGTTAAAAAAAGAAAGAAAAATCACAAGATTCGGAATGTCTGTGGGTATGTTTGTGTGTGTGTTTGTACTTTGTGCGTTATTTAAACAAAGCTGCACAACGTGTAAGGGAGCATATGGCAGGATGTGGAATAGAGAAAATGGCAGGATGTGGAATAGAGAAAATGACAGGATGTGGAATAGAGAAAATGACAGGATGTGGAATGGAGAAAATGACAGGAATGTGGAATGGAGAAAAATGACAGGATGTGGAATGGAGAAAATGACAGGATGTGGAATAGAGAAAATGACAGGATGTGGAATAGAGAAATGACAGAAAATGGAAAATGACAATGTGGAGAAATGACAGGATATGGAATAGAAAAATGACAGGATGTGGAATAGAGAAAATGACAGGATATGGAATAGAGAACAATGGCAGGATGTGGAATGGAGAAAATGACAGGATATGGAATGGAGAAATGGCAGGATGTGGAATAGAGAAAATGACAGGATATGGAATGGAGAAAATGACAGGATATGGAATGGAGAAAAATGGCAGGATGTGGAATAGAGAAAATGACAGGATGTGGAATGGAGAAAATGGCAGGATGTGGAATAGAGAAAATGACAGGATATGGAATGGAGAAAATGGCAGGATGTGGAATAGAGAAAATGACAAAATAGAGAAAATGACAGGATGTGAATGGAGAAAATGGAGGATATGGAATGAGAAAATGGCAGGATATGGAATGGAGAAAATGACAGGATGTTGGATGGAGAAAATAGCAGGAAGCGAAATGGACAAAATCACAGCGTGCTGAATTGAGAAAATGACAGGGTGCAGTATGTTGAAAATCGAGAGCGGGGCTGAATGGAAAACATTGCAGGCTGTGGAATGAATAAAATCGCTGGCTGTCAAAGAATGAAACTCGCTGGCTGTGGAATGGAGAAACTCGCTGGCTGTGGAATGGAGAAACTCGCTGGCTGTCAAATGTAGAAACTCGCTGGCTGTCGAATGGAGAAACTCGCTGGCTGTGGAATGGAGAAACTCGCTGGCTGTCAATGGAGAAACTATGGCTGTGGAATGGAGAAACTCGCTGGCTGTCAAATGGAGAAACTCGCTGGCTGTGGAATGGAGAAACTCGCTGGCTGTGGAATGGAGAAACTCGCTGGCTATGGAATGGAGAAACTCGCTGGCTGTGGAATGGAGAAACTCGCTGGCTGTGGAATGGAGAAACTCACTGGCTGTGGAATGGAGAAACTCACTGGCTGTGGAATGGAGAAACTCGCTGGCTGTGGAATGGAGAAACTCGCTGGCTGTGGAATGGAGAAACTCAATGGCTGTGGAAAACGCTGGCTGTGGGAATGGAGAAACTCGCTGGCTGTGGAATGGAGAAACT
>JAXRKP010000080.1:492500-562500 GCA_037039925.1 Doris montereyensis | reverse complement strand
TCACGTAGCAACTATGCCATTGGACAGAGCTGACCAACCAGGAGTGCTCGTTTTTGTCACATGACACCCGTGTACGGAACTTTGTTGTAAAATGGCGACACCCTTAGCGAACTTGAGCGTACTGTGCACTGTCGTTACTTTTTCTCTTTTACTAGCTATGCCTTAAACGAATTATAAAATAGTTGCAAACTAAACATTATCACTCCAAGGTACGCTTCACATCACAGTTTATAATTGTGTGTCCCATATAGGCACTCTGTTGGCACATTATCGCATTCTCTGATGTAAACAAAACTTGAAAGTGAAAGCCAGATTGACATTCCAGTCCTCAATAACACCATCTCAGTATCTGAGTTATGATTTAGATACACATCTAGATCTTGTTTGTTACACGTGAATCCAGATGTATTCATTATCATTGTGAATATAAAAGATGGAAGATTTGAACGCATGAAGTTATTATATTTATATTTTAAAAGCCATTGATCTAGATCTCTAGATCTCATTTAGACTATATTATATTTCTAGATCTAGATCTAGATCTAGTCTAGATCTAATAGATTATTTCTAGATCTTAAATATATACTAATCTATCTAGATTCTAGATCTGACTGGTAATAAAAAAAGGAAAAAAAGAAAAGAAGGTTACTTGGATACTAGAACTAATCATGTTCTTAACGAATTTTGGCAAATAAAGAGCATGTCAAATAAAGAGATACAAGGAGTAAAAATAGTAAGGCTTAAAAGACAGAACGGGTTTTTCAATTTTTTCCCTAGACCCTAGTTCTATTTAAATATTGATAACTATTACTGTTGTGAAATTTAATCAACATTATTATGATATACAGTGAATTAGCTGCCACAATGAACATATAATGGCAATGGACCCCTTCTCAGTATAATGCGTGGGCTTGCTAAGTAGATCTAGCAAAGTATGGTAAATGTTGATGTCACTACATAGCCCAAGAGAACTTCTTCAGTATTGCATTTGTGAAATTTGCTTTAATCAAACTCTTTATTTCAAACTGTTCTTTTGTGATCATCATTTAACAGTTTTTAATGGTTCGTAACCAAATGTTTGAACATTTTGTGACTGTTTAATTAGTTTAAATGAAATTCACAATGGAACTTTTTACAAGAAAAATGTAAAGGAAAATTGATGAGAATAAAATAACTCCCATTCCATAGAGATCTCTGTATTTCAAAGTGCTGCTATAATTATGAGCCAGCAGTTGTATATGAAGTAGCAGTGCAGTTTTGTAAATTTGTATTGCGATATTAATTGGAAGAAATAAGCTTAACTCAGCATGCAATTATAGTTATTTCCCTAGATTAGAAACATGGAACTCGTGATCCTTTGCAAAGCCATTGCCCGTTTTTTTATGATTGCTGATTTCAATGATATTCTTTTTCAAACTATGTGTCGTTATTTAAAATAATTATTTTCTTCACTTCGTTTGCTCTCAGTTGATGAAAACTCTTTTCTTTGATTTTTTAAAATTATTATTCCATGCTGTTTAATTTATATCAATAACGCTTTGTGTCCCGAGAAACTTAGAGAACAATAGTGTTTTCTGTTTATCTGTTACAGTTATTTGGATCATGGTTGAGATGAATGTAACATTATACATCCATTTATCTTGTCAAAGAATTTATATCTGTCATCTGTTTATCTTGAGCAAGTGTATCAAGTTCTTGTCATATATCAAGTCCAATTGCATTAGTTTTCAAACACATTTCATTAACATTTATTGTGTTGTTCATTTGTTTTGCGTTTAATTTTCTGTTTTAATAACCTATTTTTGTTATTCAACTTACAGCTATCACTGGTACGAAAGAGCCACAACTTTCTTAATGATGTCACCAAGTTTGCACTATTGTCACAACTGGAAACCTCGACAGGAGTTTTATCAAGAGCCATATATCTGTTGAAGAATTGTAAATAGCATGCCGACTTGCTGTCATACAAAACAGCGTAGATATGGAAGTCAAGTCAATCAATTCAGAACAATGCAGATTTCTGTGCTACTCACACTGTTGTTCCTTTTCAATGGAGGGCAGTCACAGGAATATTATGATAATTATGAAGAAGGAGGCACAATCCCTTCTTCCTGTCCATATGGCTGCTCTTGTACTGAAGTGGGAGGCTGATTGCGGCATGTTAACCTGGCATATGTTCCATACACACTCAGTTCAAACATTCAGCGGCTGTAAGAATTTATTTTGTTTTCTTCCTCCATATCGATATTACAAGGAAGTTTGAGTATGGTCCATACGTACATAATTATATCCTGTTTACTCATTACAGGGCATATCACTGAACATTGTTAACAAATCATTTAAGTAAATGCCCTATTATAAAAGTTGAATGAATGAAATCAAACCTTTTAAATAATCAAGCAGTTGTAGAAATTGTTTTGAAATTTTCTTTGGCAGGGTGAGAAAAAGGACATGTATAGGGTCAAAAGAAAGACTATCTTTTTTATGTTTACATGCCTGAAAAGAGAAATTTACACACATTAACTTGCTTTGTGAAATACTGCATAATTTGTTCTTCAAAACTCTTTGACTACATGTTGATTTAACCTACCTTTTGAAACAATATTTAACTTTACAAAATCCAATTAAAAAAAAATCATTACCAAATACTGAGTTGTCAGGTTTAATATCTTATGAAAAGGATGAATTAGGATTGAAAAGGAAGCCTTAGTTTTCTAGAATCTTTTCTCTTATATAAGAATGTACATGTATAATGCAAGGGGTCTTAAATGCTGCACTGCTTAATATGAGGCAGGGATAGCTGAATTGGTAGTTTGACTGACTACTACTCAGTAGACCTGACTTTGACACTCAGTCTGGGCAAAATTTTCATGACCTTTCCTCCTTGTCGACTCATTAGCTAAGTCCATTCAGGACTTATTGAAAAATAAAGTTGACATGGAAAGCAATGGCAAACTACCACTTACTCTGGATTACGCTTATACTCAATATTGAATATGGGTGTTTACTTACTGCATACTATTGTACATTGTTTGAATATTATAGCAGTGTCATTATAAAATCTATTGTTTGTTTTCATAATAATTTCAAACATGTCTTTTTCAGCAATCTCACTGGAAATTCATTATCCTCCATAGACAGTATTACCTCTCGTGGCTTTCATTCATTAATGTATATGTAAGTTTATCTATGTGGTCTGTTCAATTCTTTTCAAGTTTTGCATTTATCTCTGAAATTGTATTTGAGGGGGGAGGGGAGGATGGGTATTGGTCCAATTGACGGTCTGCTGTGTTGTTTCTGTTCTACTTGACAGTTTATCACCGGGCCAGTCTGACAACTGTTCCACTTGACGCTTTACCACAGTCTACTACAATCCACAGTACTAAATATTTTTCCTCTGCGATTTTACAGGCTTGGGACTGTCTTAGGCTGCATTAAAAATATTTTGGTCCTGAAAAGGGCTGTCGGTGTATTTGTTGTCTGTTATTTGCAGTAGACAGTATTGATGTCAGTTAGGAAGGCGATGAACATGTCGGACGTATCCTTTCTCAGAATCAAATGAATGAAACATTGACTTGCTCAGTCTCTTTTTATACATTTTGAAGTGGCATTGGGTCAGTCCAATTACAATAAAGCATTTAATTACAAGACATCCACCCACCCAGACACCACAATTGTGCGCCACCGTCTTTGGTCTATCCTCCCACCACCCAACTGGTCATTCACTGTCAAAGCTGTCTCTGATCTAAATGCACTCAGATGATGTCCCATTTGGTCACGTCTGATCCAATCTGAGCCCAATTGATCACAGCCTGATAGATAGATTGACAAGTACCAATAGACCGTAGTCAATCTGGTAGGATTTACGGTAGAACTGATTATTGCAGTAGACCATCAAGCTGACCAAAATGCATGAATGTTGTGAGAAATGTATTAACATCTGTTATCAGCAATTATTGATTCTATTAAGAAGCTAGTTTTCATATGTACACATGTGGATTCATTCATGAAAATTTACTTCAGACTATTTAGATCATAAACTTTCAAACTTTGTTGATTTTTCTATCTTTGTTTTGTAATGTTATCAGAGATGCATCATCAAATTTTATTTCATCACTGGATTGGTCATCCTTTGCTTCTATGACGAGTCTGAGGGAGTTGTAAGTTTTGTTTATCCTAATGTGTTGCAAAAGATTAGATTATCACCCCTTTCATTTAATTTATATTATTGTTGATTTATTTTATATCTGTCTTCTTGATCGCAAAAAAGGAAAAAAACTGCAGATATTTACACTAAAGTAGATCACATTTATTTTTGTTTTCTATAGATGGCAAATTGTATTCTTTGTTTTCATATGAAGCTGAACCCTGATTTCAAGAAATGGTATAGTAATTTTTAAAAATGAAATAATGTGTATGTCAAGGTCATCTTTAGTCACGTTGGAAAAAAACATTTTCTTTATATTTATCTTAGACTGATTTTCTAAAATTGTCATGGTTCTAGTTTAAAGGTTATCGGCCCCCATTCAAAGGACTCTAAGACTATTTTTGTTCATATCGTAAAAAATATTGTGACTTTAAAAATACACATTTTTTAATAACATTTGCTCAGCTGTATACAAATAGATGTAATTATACAGACTAATTTTGAAATACAAATAATAATTTCAATTGATGTATATCATTTCAGATACCTTCAGATGAACAATCTATTTATAGTGGACTTGTCTCATTTCTCTGTTTCAAATTTACATGTTTTGTAAGTATCACAGAGCTGTATTTTGTAAAATACCAAGTTGACTGGTTTTATTCATTTAGTAAGTCAACATGATAATTAGATCTTTCTTTATTTCATGTGTCTTCAAATATGTGAAGTGACAAATGCATGTTATATCTGTTGTTTATTATAACAGAGAACAAATCGAAAAAAAACATAAATATGTTTTATTCTCTTGTTTAGTATCTAGCTTTGTCCTGAAGTATACTGATCTTTGTTTTTCTCCTCTCATTTCCTATAGAAATGTCTCAGGCAATAAAGTGATCAGTATTGTTACTGGAGAAGCTGAACTTCCAATAGAAAGTTTGTGAGTTGATTATTATTGAAAAGTTATTTCACTTTGAATTCATTATCTCTTGAAATTCTTTGCAAACATACATAATATATGTATACACATATAAATAACATTCATTGTAGGACAAAGTTAAATGTGAATGAATTTAAGAATATCATGGCAAAACAAATCATTCTGTTATTCTATTTTTCTATTTTGCTTTCATCAATCTGTAAGTGAAAAAGTCATTAACCTTAGGAGCGCTAAGGCTATTATAACATGGTGTTGCTTTGAAGAAGCTACAGCAAATAGAAGTTACCAAATTTTTATGAGATCAAAGAAAATTTATGGCCGCCAATGCTGCCTCACTGCTATTTTTAAGAAGGCTGATGGATAGATATAAAACAGTTTTATGATTGCTATTATTTGAAATAGGGGGAAATAAGGATGTGTTCTTAGGGTATAAAAATTGTGAAGAAAAATCTGGCAATCCCATGTCTTAGCCCCTTTGTTGCTCAGGAGACAGAATATAGCAGTGCCATGGAGAAACTGATGGTTTACTTCTTGAAAGATTGTTATTCAAACAATATGCAAACATTTATGCAGTTATGTCCCTTAGACCAGTCACCGACTCTATTGAAAAATGTCATGTCATAGGCCCGTAAATTATACAAACACATGACATATAGCATACATGTGCGGACTGACCTGGGCCCTCAAATTCTACGGGAACATGGGATATAACATGCACAGACTGGCCCGTAAAATTTATGGGCACATGGCAGCGGAGGGAATTTAAGCGAATGTTCAGGTGATCACAAGCTCTCCACTTTATTAGTGTTGCAACACTTATATTTTGACTATATCATATTATATTCTATAAGTTCATTAAAATGGATATTAAACGCTGACGCTTTTTTGTTTTCTCAGGTACATGCAAGATTGTGGTTTAATGTTTTTCAACTTTGGTGCTTCCATTTCTTCCTGAACTGAAAATTTTGTGAGTAACAACATGTTGAATTAAAAACAAATTCATTTCTTTTTCGTCTTCCTTCTCCTCCTCCAACTATTTCCTACCTTTCTTCTTCTTCTTGTTCTTCTTCTTCTTCTTTGTTCTTGTTCTTGTTCTTCTTCTTCTTCTTCTTCTTCTTCTTCTTCTTCTTCTTCTTTTCTTCTTCTTCTTCTTCTTCTTCTTCTGCTTCTTCTTTCTTCTTCTTCTTCTCCTTCTTCTTCTTCTTCTTCTTCTTCTTCTTCTTCTTCTTCTTCTTCTTCTTCTTCTTCTTCTTCTTCTTCTTCTTCTTCTTCTTTTTTATTCTTCTCCTTCTTCTTCCATCTCCCCATTGTCATCTTCTGCCTCTGCAGCTACTGGCACAGCTTTACATTGTACATTTTTACGATGCCTTGACTATTTTGGTCATATTGTCACAGTTAAAAAGTATAACATAAAATTAATTGTTTTTTATGATTTGGAGCTTGTAATATGTTTGTTAGCTGATGTTAGCATTTACATGTTTTAAAATCATATTGTCATCTTTTATCTATGTGTCGACATTGTTTTCATCTTTCCTAGGCATGCTGGTGGTAACAGTTTTAGTGCGCTACCAAATGGTGCCTTCACACATATGACAAAAGCTCAAAGAGTTGTAAGTTGTTGAAAATGTTTGCTACTGCATGCATCACTTGTTTCATGATTTATTGTCCTTTGGCTTTAAAAAAAAAATTAAGTCAGCTGAGTTTTTAGAACATGAACAATTGCCAGGTGTAATTTTTTTATTTTTGCCTCATCTCATATGATTTTATTTCTACAAGGATTAAAAAGTGAAATTTAGTGAAAATGAAAAGAAAAAAATTGCTATTGTCGAATAACTAGGAAAATAAATTGTAACATACCAAATAACGGTTAAGACATTTTCTGTTTAAATGTACAATTGTTTTCAATCACAAAACGTCCATGTTTTTATGGCTTAAAAATTTAGATGGGGGTATGGCAAACGTCACTAAATGACTTCTCACATTCTAGATAACATTTGGCTAGATCTGCTGCTGCTTTGTCACTTTAGAAGTCATCGGCAAATGCCCAGTTTTCAGGAGATTTGAATTAAAGTATATTTGCTCCATTGTTTTGTCAGTGTGCCAACATACAGATTGTTTTTGCATTTTAGTTACTTTTGCATTATTTTATTTTATAGGTTTTAGTTGATTTTATTTTTGTTTTGTCTTTGAGTTGTTTTTAGGGACTTTAACTTCCACAAGATAATGATCTTGTGCTCCGTCATAGACCCTTAAGTGAGTGGTCTCTTATGCCAGGTACTTTTAGAATAGTGAGCATTTGATGGGTGATGTAATATATACATTCTTCTTCATGGTAAGGCAAGGATGAAAAGCCTTAAGTGACTTAGAAAACCTACCATTGACTAGAGAATGAATTGTCTATTTAACACTTGTTGAGGAGACAGACTGACTGGAGAACTATGATGTAGGTAAATGATGATCCTTATTTCTTTAAAGAAACAAAAATCTTTCATCAACAGAAAACTTGACAACTGTGGGTTGTCGTTCTTATCAATTGATACCTTCTCCTCCAATGCTGAGTTGGAGTTCATGTAAGTTTGTAATAGTTTGTGTTGTGTCCATGTCATTAAATTTATCCAGAGTTCTGCATCTATTTCAATGTTTCTTAACTAAAGAGACAATCAGGGCAGTCATTTTCTAAGTTGACGTGTATCACAATTTTTTTATCGACTTTCGATGGCAAGAAGATTTATGTCAATAGGCATCACATGACATTCAAATCCTTATGTTCTTTTCACAGAGATATCAGCAACAACTACATAGTGAATCTTCCAGATGGTATTCTTCCTCTTCACTTCAGCGATTGTAAGCATCTTTACTAAACTTTTTATTTACTAAATGTGAATTTTGAAATAAACATTTTTTCAATGTAAATATCACTCATGTTATTATTTTTTTTTTCTTTATTTTGTCTTATTTTAAATCATATCTCTATGGGTGACCATGTAGTTTTGCTCATAATATTCTTTTCATTTTAGGAATTTGTCAGGTAACAGTTGGCTATGTGACTGCAGTTTAATTTGGCTGAAGATATTCATGGAGTCCCTCATCGAATCTGGAGGTGTTATTGATAATGAAAGTTCAACATTGTGCACCTCTCCCAAGAACTGTCTTCAAGCATTACAGGCACTTCAGCATACAGCTTTTGTAAGGAAATAGTGGAAATAAAAAATGTTTATTATTACAGAATTTACACTGTCATGATGCAACAACATAAACAGACAATTTTTGAGGAGCAGGTGGAAAGGGTTGTGGGTGGAAAGGAGGTTCAAGATGTTGAAGAATAAAAGTGAAAAAGGTCCATAGGAAATATGTTGCCAAGTGAACAATCTATGTGTTGCTTTGTTTTCGTTTTAGAATTTTAGTGGTAGTTTTCATGTAAATTGTTTTTCAATTTACAGCATTTCCTTTTCCTCATTCTTTCTAATTTTATTTCATTTCTGTCTGAGCAACCGAGATTTGCTGTGCATAGAAAACCCATCTCTGAGATATGAATTGAAATGTTTCATTGAATTCTTTTGACATGTTTGCTTCCCAATTTGTTACAGTTACACTTTAGTTTACGATTTTCCCTTGTGTTCAGGAAAAACAAAACAAAAAAGGAGTTGAAATAAACACAAACATTTGTTGTTTCATTTCATCGATGAAATTAATATTATAAATAAGAACTTTTCCACACAAGAGAAATAGTTCCAGATTAAGAAGAAAGAAAGCATCTTGAAAAAGAGATTATTATCATGCAAACCTCAATAAAAACAGGTCTCACTTAAGTTTTCCTCATATTTTCTTTTTTCATTCAGTACAAAAGTTTAATGACATTTTAATTTATTGTTTATGTATTATTACTTTGATAGTGTAGAAAATGGGATAAAATGAATTTAAGTGTGACTAGGGATAGAGCAGTAGTAGAGGGCCAGTAGTAAGCAACAGTATAGGACACAAAGAGTTAAAATGAAGATCTAGATTATGGGAAAAGACTTAAAACATGTTATAGTAATTAAATGTCATAAATCACAAAACTGTTATTACTAGTTTGAAAATAAATCTGGGGTATGAGCATTGAAATTCAGGATCTTTCATCAAAGTCCAATCATAGTGTAGATTGAACGTGTCTTATAAATTTATATTTCAAGACATCACTCCTGCTCCGTCTTCCTTCAATTTGCAGAGTTTCAATGTTAACAAACCTACAAAAATCTCTTACACTTTGCCAAAAGGATCCTTGTGACACGCACTGTAAATTTACAACAAAAAAGAAATAACCTCCAATGACAACAACAAAATCTATAATAATTAAACAAAACCATAATGTAAATCTTTAGTTTTCAATTTTATCTCAATTGTTTAACTGTCCCTATAAAAACCCTTCTTCCTTTTTTCCTGCCCCCTTGTCTCTCACCATGTTCTGTCATCTTCACATCATGACATAAATCATGAATGTGGTGCTTAACACACTCTATACTTCGTGTCTGGCCTAGTAGTAAACAGCTCATTAAAAACAAAATGGTATACTTTGAATATTGGTAATATTTCTGACAGGAACTTTTGTATTTCTTATAGTTGATATGTTTAAAGACTATTCAACATTTAGTGTTCGTAATTTCTTTGTAGACTTTATAATTTGACTTATGATATTTGACTAATTAAGATAAAGACTTGTGACCATCACCATTTCCCCCACCAATGTAAGCCTCCTTTTTCATTTTCATAATAGTCTTTTACATTTTTTTACTATAACTTTGAGGTTGAAATGAACTGTTCATCAACATTATCTTACAGGTATCTTTGTTCACATTTAGTGATAATATACATTTAGTGTCGTAAAATTTCATTGTGAATAAGAAATATCACCTGAGAAAATATTGGTGATGTAATCGGGGAGAAAAGGACACTGCTGGCCCTCTTGCTCAATCCCTAAGCGAAATATAAGTTTGGATGCATGCAAGTGGATTTACAGTAGGTGGTGTCTTGAAATGAAAAAAAAAATACTACATACGACGGCACTTAAATTTCTAATGAAAAAAAGTCTTTAAAAAAACTTTCTTTTATCAATATTTTGAAATTTCATTTGTTGAAAACTTTTTTCTTTTCATTTACCATCTTTAGCTATTTGATAAAAGTGATAGATTTATCAACAATCAAATAGTTAGAGACCAAGAATATCTTCTTGCATATGTAATGATGAAATGCATGTCGACAGCGCATCAGTTTATATTATTTGTTGGATGTTGTTCTTACAACTTATATTCTTCCTATAAATATAAGTTCCTATTTCTCTAAAACCAAACCCTCCCCCTTTCCCTCCACCCACTGTTGTGTCTTGTGGGGAAAAAAAGAGAAAGGATGTACTTTCCTTGAATGCATACTTTGTGGAGAAAATAGATGTCTCCTAGAATTGTTGTTGCTTAGAATGGAGTTCTATTAGAGAAAACTTTCTTAGAAATGAAACTAACCTTTCTTGTCCCAATTCCATTGCTCTTTGCCCTCCTAACTAATGACCTTAACATGCCCTGTATGCTGTGTACTCACATCTCTGTAGCTGGATGCTCAGGGAGTGAGCAGGTGGTGCGGTCAGTGAGATCAGCAACTGCTGTTACTAGTCTTCTTAACTGGAAAAGAATTTGCCCACGTTGGCTGCAACAAAATCAAAACATCGAGTGTGGTAAGTTTTTTGTCTTGGTTGTTTTTTTTGTTGAAAATCACATGATTAAGCTGACATTTAGAGGCATCAAACTTTAAATGCTGTTTGAAATATGATTTTTATTGTTTTAATTAAATTCTCATCACAATATAGCTTGAATTTAATATCAAATATGACAAGTGTAAAATTGCACAGATTTCACATTTTAAATCTCATGATAAGGATTGTGGGCAGTATCTTTGAATCTCACTTTCAAGAAATCAGTCGAAATTGCTGAAGAAAAATGGATTTTGTTTATGAAAGAAAACAGAAAAAATCCCCAAGTGTGCATTATATTTCAGTTTCTTTATGTGAAAAATGCTTTCTAGTCACCTTTTTTCTCGATTTGTTGAGTGTGCATGTTTTATTAATTCTAGTTTGATAGCCTCATACTTTTGTCTTTATTCTAACCCTAGATATGTTATTGTCATGTCATTTTTTAGACTAACTGTTTTTCTCATTTAAATATATAAGAGTTTTGAGTATTTTATCTGGTAAAGCTCATAGAAGTTATGGAATTGTTTTATCTCATAGTATCATTTCAGAAAGTTTAGGGGTAAACCTTTCACCTGAAATACTGTTAGTTAAGCTAAAACTTAAGAGATGAGCAATTTGATAGTTTATAACACTGTCTTTAGACCAAGGAGCTCATCTAGAATTCAACGTTTTACCATAAAAATTCAACCTTTTAAATATAGACCTATTTGTTGTTAATATAAAACTACATAAATAGAGGTAAAGAGCAATAGATAGATTTATTTGCTTAGATGTAAATATTTTCTAGTCGTTATTGATCTAAACGTTGCAAAATTCATGGACAAATGAGGGATCTATAGAGAAAACCACAGACGACTGGATTCTTATTTGATATTTTTACCTCAATTATACGTGCCTGTGTAATTTATGTTATGAGTGTGTTTGTCTCTTCTTCACTGTGATACCCATCACACACTTGCCTTGATATTGTTATTCACCATGATCTATATTATATGTAGAACACAACCTGTAAATTCACATGATAATCATTAAGTGACTTTGAGGCCCCTTCTCTGTCCTTACTTTTCCTGTCATTGCAAAAAAAATCTTAAAACTTAATGAAAATTGAATATAGTTACAGCAATTTACCTTTTGCCTTTTCTTCTCTCCCTCCATCTGCCTGTTTCCCTACCACTTTTTCTCACTCTCTCTTTCACTTTTCTGATCAAATGTCACACATTATTATTTAGAAAATCAAATTTTACATGTGAACCCAACAAAACCATGTGTGTTATTTTTTTAGCTTTTTCAGCACATAATTGTTCCATTATATATCTAATACCATGAAACAAACATGTTATCCTGTCTTTCTAGTTGAATTAACCTGCTGAATAAGTCATTTTAATGTATTTTAATAGGGTGATCTCAGTTTAACATAATAGTATTTATGAGGGTAATAAAGTTCCCATTTCCAATTCCTTATGTAATTCGCAGTCACTACTAGCACAATTTGATTTATCAAAGTTAGATACTAACCAACTGCTGGTATTCATCATAATAAGCTTTTACACAGTTTGAACAAGTAACAATAGATAATATCTTGCCATAAAGAAGCCTTGAGTGCTGTTGATCTGGCCACAGATGAAAGGATTTCCAGATATGTAAGGTTACTTGCTAACGAAAAAAATGTCATTAAAATTTTCCATTGCGCTATATATATATCAATGTGGATTTTTTTACCAGGAGTCTTTTTGCTGTGTTGTTTTTGATAATGTGCTTTTATTACACCATGGTAGACTAAATGTGTTATTATGTGGGCATAATGAATAGATGTTCGATAAAATTTTACCTTCACATATAATCGTCCAGGATTCTGTAATCTTTAATAGATTTATGACCGTGGGGTCTCAACACACGTATCTGAGTCTATGAGAAAGCTAAAGCATATATTTAAAAGCGCACAAGCTCGGCATAGAATTTCTTCTTTCAATCACAATCTTATTTTATTTTATTTTACATTGGAAAATTTATGTGTGTTTTACTATGTCTTTATTATATGCATTAAGTTGTTTTGATATGAGAAATGAAATGTACACTTCAGTTTCTTTTTCTTTTAATTTATAACGTAGCCTCTATGCATGCATATGATTCATTATGTTTGTGTTTATATGTGTGTGTGTGTGTATATACATATATATATATATATATATATATATATATATATATATATATATATATATATATATATATATATATATATATATATATATATATATATATATATATATATATATATATATATATATATACTTGTGTATTGGGTGTGAAGTTAGTGTAATTCCCTCTTTAATACATGTTGTTATGCGATGTTGTTTAATTTTGCCTTGATAATTTTGATTTGAGGTCTTCATGAAATATTATTTTTATGTCTATCTTTATAAAACTTAATAGAAGACCATGAGGGAAAACTTTTTTTTTTTCTCTTTTTCTCCCTTTTTTTATTTGTAATATTTTTTTACCTTTCTTTTTCCCTTTGTCAGGTCCAGAGAAAGCAGCTTCCTGCGTTTATGACTTTGCAAGCGAATCATACTCTTTGGTCCAGTATTCTGTTTTAGTCTCAAAGGCAACTACGAAATCTGAATGCAGAGATGAATGTGTGGCTCAAGGCGCCCTTTATTTTGTGTGTGCGATGATGTTCTTCGCATGTGCCTTTGTGACAACCAGACAGAGGTGTCTGGATGCACTGATTGCTCTGCTGTAACCAGGACAGTCCCGGCCTTTGCAACGATGAGTTCAGTAATATTTTAGATGTATCCAGCATTATGTATGACTCACAGCTAGGTTTTTCACCTAGTTTACCTGAGACTGACACAGAAGTCATATTCAGTATGACAGGAGGTGTAGCCGCCTATGATACTTTTTCATGGAACTTTGGTGATGGAAGTACAACTACGCTCACATCTAAGTCAAATACTTCTTCTCACACGTTCGTTTATCCAGGGGAATTCAAGATCACTTTATTTTTGCTCAGTTCAAATAATTCAGTTCCATCATTTCAAATGAAATTGGACATTACTGTCATCAATCCCTATGACTTGGGTGACATTACCTGTCCTAGGGCTTTTGTGAGTACCTACCAAAGTTTTGATGTAAGTGCAAGATTCAGCACACCCTGAATCAAAAAATCAGCTGGACAAGGAGAGATGACAGCCAGAGTTCTCCAAGTTACATGGATTATGAAGGTAGGCTTTCCATAGCAAATCATCTATATCTGTCCTTATTTTGAGTTTTTTTTCTTCTTAATGAGTTTTTCCTTTGTTTGCTTTATCAGATTTTATTATGAATGCAATATATATTCTCTATTTATGAGATGTAAATAGAAGCATCCTCAATGGGGGCTGCCGTTGAATGGGCATAGCTCATTAGAAATGTGATTAAGAATGTTTATCATTCAGGGCAAAACCCTGAGTGCATTTTACAGTTGAAAAGCACATTAAAGAGAAAATTGCAACAGTTAAAGATTTAGAAGAAATAAACGAATGAGCAACTAACATCATGGACATATTTGAAATCAAAATGTTTATTTGAGTGTCTGCTGATTTATAGATTTCACAGCATTTGATGCTCAACAATACCATGAGCTTCAGACAATATATTTCATATTTTGCTTATCTTTTTGTTCACTAACTAAAATGTTATCTGAGTATGTCTTTACAGTGTTAGCAAATGTCCGCTTTAAGATTTTCCTTTTCATATATTATCATCTTAATACACGAGACAAGATTGTATTCGATAATTGCTGAAAAGATTTTAATTCCTTTATTTTTTTTTCAAAGAAACATTTGCACCAGAATCAGATGAAGATGGTATCTTTGTTTTGATTTTTATCCTTTCAAACTCACACTTGTGTGTCTCTGAAAATGTGTTAAATTTCTGTATCTCAGATTTTCCTCTAATGCTTCTCATTATAGTGAGGTTCAATCATTATTTTTAAATATATATATATAATATGCATTATTCTCAAAAAGACTATATTATGACTTCAGGTTCTGCTCTGAAATCCTAAAGAAAATATATCAAAACACATTTTTTTCATTACAATAGGGTTTTCTTTTATTTATGTTTCTCAAAAATAAAAGTTTTTAAAATCATCACAATCATTTAAGAAGCAAATCATAGACCATCAAATGTTCCAATATCGCATAGGCTCTTATTAAATTTTCTTTTCATACATAAAGCCTAAACTTCGTTATTGTCTAATTAACGTTTGCTCATAGTTTTCTTTGTTGTGATTTATTGAATGATTCTCCAATATTGTACTTTTATATTTTGAAGGAAAAGATGTTCTCTACTCCATTTCCTTACGAATCATGTATACTTTGAAAAAAAGAAAGAAAAAAGTGTTCTTCAATTATGGTCACAAAAAGATGTGATTCCATTTCACTTGATGATTTCTTAGTGTTGTTAGCCGCGGTAAACCTCTTTTTGAATAATCATATAAGAAATAGCAGTGTAGTCAATAAATTTTAATTCGTTTTTCACCAAGAAAACAAATGTATCATTGATAAAAAGTTCATTGCAGTCATAACTTTCTGAAGTCAGGTATGAGGGATGCATTGCTCAATAAAAGGAAAGGAAGAATTAGAAGAAAGAGAAGCTGAAAGGAGGAAGAGGAGACGTTGGAATAAAGTAGAGAGACATTTTTGTCATACATTTGTCAATTTGACACTGATTGTGAAGATATTTTTGATTAGAACTAAAAATAAATTCCAAAGCTCTTTCTTTCTTTCTTTATCAGCTCCCATTCTACCTTCCAGTGTATGGGTTTAGATGCCTGAAATGATTTTTCTCCAGGCTGCCCTGTCCTGACATTTTGTTTCCTTCCGTGAAAGTTAAATTTCTTTGCGTTAATGCCTCTTTTATATCTTCTTCCCACTTTCTCCGAGATCTGCCTTTTGGTCTTTTACCTTGAGTTTTAGCACTGTATACTGATTTAGCTATTCTATTGTCCTTCATTCTGTTAACATGCCAAAACCCTCTCAGTTGATTCATTTCTATCTTAGTTTTAATGCTATCTGCTTTGGTTTGATCTCTTATTGTTGTGTTTCTGATTTTGTCTCTTTAAGTGTTCCCTACTACTCTTCTTAGATATTTAATTTCGGCTGCCTGTACTCTACTGTATTCCCTACTGTCTACGGTCTAGGTTTCACTGCCATCGAGGAGACTAGGACAATATACTGTGCTGTATACTGCCATTTTGGTTTTTGTTGACAATTCTTGTTTACCTACAAATGCCTTTCCTAGATGGTTATATATTGCACTTGCCTTTTGGATTCTCTGGCTGATTTCTTCTCTTAGTTTTCCCTCTGACTTAATCATTACTCCTAGGTAATTGTAGCTTTGAACTTGTTCGGAAATTCTTCCTGCCCAATTAAAGATTTTGTGTTTTAGCTTCCCTAGTTACTAGCATTGTTTTGGTTTTCTTTGCATTTATGCTCGTTACTCTTTTATTCAATTCATTATTCATCATGCTGATATTCGACTAGAGGTCCCTTTCTGATTTTCCAAACAGAACTAAATCATCGGCAAATGAAAGCATTGATACATTTACTGGTTTGAGCTTCCACATACCTACATTCATTTTCTTCATTTTTGAGGATGCCTTTGCGGCTGAATCCATAAATGTGATAAACAAAAGAGGACTTATGCCTTTTCTAAGTCAAACCATACTTACTAATTTTCTTGACTATAAATGGATTTTACTTATTTTCTGATGAGCTCTTTGCTTTGAAAATGTATTCATCCCAATGGACTAACATTTTTCTTTCTGTTTGTGGAAAGAGATCTTTACAAAGAAAAACGGTTGGAGAAAAGTTATATTTTGTTTTATTTTTCTGTTGTTTGTTATTTAACCAAACTTACTGACTAAAAATGTTTTCATGGTTCTGTTAAACGTTTTTAGATACTTTTCCTGTCCATTTATGTATTCTGCCTCTGTGTGTCTATATATCTATTTTTATGTTTTATCTGGTCTCTTTTCTCATTACAAAATTCTGTTTTCTTCCTTTTTGAGTTTTGTTTTCATTTTTATAATATTGACATTGATTTTCGTGTAGTGTTGTGAAAATATTACCACAGAGGTAAAGTTAGATAGTGATTAATTAAGATACATTGGAGTATTGTAACGTTAATTAATGATGTTTAGCTCAAATGACTTTCAAAGTTTTAAAAATGAAAAAACCAGTTTTGTTTTTTTTCTTTCTTGGGTTTTTCTCTTCACATTTTCTTTCTTTTTTCTTTTTTGTTTGTTTTTGTTTTGTTTGGTACTCATATTGCTATGGAACTGAAACTGAGGGAAACCTATTTTTCCCTGTTTAAATCTCTCAGTATGAAGAAACAAAAATTCCTCATAACTAAAAAGATATGAAAGGGATGAGGGTTCCTCTATTGTGTGATTTGTCAATAAGAAATCTTAATGAATTGTTGTGTGAGCATTTTAGTGTTTTAGAAAGAGTTTGCTTTATCTTTTTTAAATTACATACAAATGTCTATCAGCTCAATATGCAACAGTGAGCTGGTGAGAACGACTGACAACAGAGAGGACTAGTGTGCCATGGCTGTCAATGTCTGCTCTAGACCTCACACATGAAAGATATAATTTTTATGTCTCACACACTTTATTCTTGAGTTAATTGGACTTTTTTTTTCAGCAAATGAATGTTTCAAATTTCTCTCATTTATTTCAAAAGAAACTGTTTAGAAGTGTTGGGGTTTTTTTTAATTGAAAAAAAAAAAAGAGGAAAAAATGAAGAGAATAAAGGGAACCATAAAACCATGATTTATTTCTTTTTCTAGGAGAGTGTGATGGAGACTGATTCCCTTTTAGAAATCGATGTTTGTTATCTGTGCAGTCAGTTCAGACATTTACAAGTGCAAAAGCTACCTGCTCTGGACTAGGAGGAAGTCTAGTGAAACTCCATTCTAACCAAGAAGTAGAGAGCCTCATTTCTGACTCGCAGCTCTTCCCATCAAATTCTGGTATGTTAACACACTTTGAGGAACGTTTTCAACAAAACCTTGACGTTCGATAAACAGTCACAGAATTTGTTTTCATAACAGCCATGTTTGTGGTCCCTCACTGATATTTAAAGTAACCTTAATATATCATTGAGGAGAAAACAAAATTCTATGGAGAAAAACTTCTCAAAGGAATTTTTATTGTTACGAAATTTTGTTTTTGCTTTTTAGTCTGTCAGATATTTTGATGGCTCTGTGTAAATGCTAAAAGTTTTGTCTTACATCAATATATACACTTGGTTGAGACTTGATAATTTCAATGGGTGACAATTTGATGACAGTTTTGTTATAAAATCAATTCGTATTAAGTGATATCACTCTCTGATAATTAAAGATCATTTGTCCTTCCCAAAGCACCAACCTACTACACTGATGCTCAGTGGAGCACGAACAGAAACTATTATAGGTGGATGTCTTCATACGAGAAGGCCTTTATCAATAGAGACAGTTTGACCTCATCACCAGATGAACCTTGTATTGCTGTTGATAAATTAGGCCTGAAAGGAGTAGATTGCTCTACATCCTTGACAGTTCTCTGTGAAAAAGGTATGTCTAGATTAAATATGAAGATGGAAGGGGGGGGAGAGGGGAATGGTTTTTGTATTTGTGTTAAATTGACTTTAAATTTTCTTATGCTAAAACCTTTAACATTATTAATATAAAGCTTATTTTATATATATCAAAAGTACTGAAAATCTTGTATTCCATTCAATCCTTTGTTGCTCCTGACTGTAATATCTCTTTGTTATAGTTTTTTTTATTTTCTTGCCCAGCTATCTATCCCTGGGTTTATTGTATCTGTGTCTGCATATGGACCAATCTGTGTACCCGTTTTCTATTCGTTTATCTATCTAAATCTACCGTTCTGATGAAGAAACATATACACCACGGCCCAAGATCTATGGGAGAGTTAGAAATTATCAAAAACGATCTACAAATATGTGCAGAGAATCTTAAACCCAAACAGGAACTAATGTTTTTAGGAGATTTAAACGCTAGAGAAGGCAACAATGTAGAAATGCCAGGAGGAGTAGTAGGTAAAGAAGGAGAGACAACAACTTCTCTAAATGGAGAGAGACTAATAGATTTTTGCCTAAAGAATAATATGAAAATATCCACAAATATACAAGAGTAAATAAAGACAGGTGTGAAAAGTCAATGATAGACTACATAATAGTTAGCAGCTCCCTTTACAGTACATTGGATGCAAGAGTAAACAGAGGTGCAGAAATATTTCGTGATCATCACTTAGTGATTGCCAAAATGAGATTACTGACAGAAAAAAACAAACAGAAAAGGAAAGAGAAAAAAGCTACTAAACTCAAAATAGAGGAACTAAATAAACCAGTAGTAAAACAGGTATATCAATCTAGGATAAAAAGATTGATCAGTGAAAGACAGATGGATCTGAATGATAGCACAAAAGAAGAAAAGTGGCAGATGTATAAAGAAATAGTCCTCAGTTGTACTGAAGAGGTCTGTGGTAGGAAACAACTTAAAGGAGATAGGAAAAGAACAGCATGGTGGAATGAGAATGTCAAGACAAAGATCAAACCAGAGAATAGGATAGATTATGTGAATAAAAAACTCTCGCCAAAGATAGAGTGAGGAAAGCAAAACAGGAACAATGGGAAGAGTTTGGACAAAGACTTCAAGAAAGCTATCAAGGAAATAAAAAACTGTTATGGGGGCAATGAAGAGCATGAGAAAGATCAAAGCATGCCCAATACGACAAATTAAGTACAAAAGGGGAAATAATGAAAGAAGACAGTGAAATCATGGAAACATGGAGAAAGCATTTTGATCAATTACATAATCCCTCCAGAACGTATGAAACAAGGAGTAAAGATCAATTAGTAAGAGAAACAAGTAATTCAGAGGAGACAACTGAAGATATAGATGTATCAATGGAAGAAATCCAAACAGCTATAAGAAAAGTGAAATTAGGAAAAGCCCCAGGAGCAGATCAAGTTTATCCAGAAATGATTAAAAACCAAGGGAGAGAGGCAGACAACCTACTACATGCAATATGCCAACAAGCATGGAAGTCCAAACAGGTGCCAGATGACTGGAAAAAGGGAACAGTAGTACCAACATATAAGAAAGGATCAACTATGGAATGCTTAAACTATAGAGGGATATCACTACTTAGCGTTCCAGGAAAAGTATATGCCAGGATACTGGAAATGAGACTAAGGAAAAGAGTAAAGGATCAGATTGAAGAGCATCAGAGTAGATTTAGACCAGGAAGAAGTGTACAAGACCACATACTTACAATAAGACAAACAATAGACAAATTCCTTGAGAGAAACATTGACTTGCACCTGTGTTTTATTGACTTAGAAAAGGCATTTGATACTGTGAGGAGGGACAAACTATGGCATTCCTTAAAAGAACACAATGCAGAATTTAATAGAAGCCATTGAAAGTTTTTACAATAAACCAGCATGTGCAGTGAGAGTAGCTGGAAACATATTTGCAGAATTTGATGTAGATATAGGTGTAAGACAGGGTTGTATCCTCAGTCCTCCTTTGTTTATCACATTTATGGATTCAGTCGCAAAGGCATCCTCAAAAATAAAGAAAATGAGTGTAGGTATGCGGAAGCTCAAACCAGTAAATGTATCAATACTTTCATTTGCCTATAATGTAGTTCTGTTTGGAAAATCAGAAAGTTACCTTCAGTTGAATATCAACATTATGAACAATTAATTAAATAAAAGAGTAATGAGAGTAAATGCAAAGAAAACCAAAACAATGCTAGTAACTAGGGAAGCTAAAACACAAAATCTTAAATTGGGCAGGAGAATTTCGAACAAGCTCAAAGCTACAATTACCTAGGAGCAATGATTAACTCAGAGGGAAAACTAAGAGAAGAAATCAGCCAGAGAATCCAAAAGGCAAGTGCAATATATAACCATCTAGGAAAGGCATTTGTAGGTAAGCAAGAATAGTCAACAAAAACCAAAATGGCAGTATACAATACAGATTATTGTCCTAGTCTCCTCTGTGGCAGCGAAACCTGGAACGTAGACAGTAGAGAATACAGTAGAGTACAGGAAGCTGAAATGAAATATCTAAAAAGAGTAGTAGGGAAAACTAAAAGAGACAAAATCAGAAATGCAACAATAAGAGATCAAACCAAAGCAGATAGCATAAAAACTAAGATAGAAACAAATCAATTGAGATTGTTTGGGCATGTAAACGAAATGAATGACAATAGAATAGCTAAATCAGTATACAGTGGTAAAGCCCAAGGTAAAGACTAAAAGGCAGACCTCGGAAAAAGTGGGAAGAAGAAATAAAAGAGGCATTGAAGCATAGAAATTTAACTTTTTTGGAAGGAAACAGAAAATACCAGGACAGGGCATCTTGGAGAAAGATCATCTCAGGATACTGAACCCATACACCAAAAGGTAGAATGCGAACGGAAAAAAAAGGAAGAAATGTTTTCAATTGTGTAACAAGGAACAAATCTTTAGAAAAATATCTTTAAAAACCATTAGATATATATATTAATGTCAATGCTGATATTTTCATCACATTTATATCAGATGATTGTCTACCGATTTATGCACAAACAAAATTGAAATGAAAATTTGGTGTTTTAAGCGTTTTTATCAAAATGATAGCAATATGCATGTGTCAAACTTTCTATCTTTCTATCTACCTATGTGTCTTTTCACTTATTTTTTGTCTGTATTTCTAATTATTGCATAATTTAAAATGCATAACAATCATTTGCCAAAATGTACAACTTTCAGATCCTGTGGTTTGCGTTAGCAGCCAACAGTCCAGTAGAAGCACCTGCTATGTCCATGTTAGCCAGACGGTCACCTGGGAAGAGGCCGATTCTTGGTGTAGAGGAAATTACACCAATGGAATATTGGCTTCTATTTTCACCTCAAATGATAATTCTGTTGTCCGTAATATGATTTCCAGGTGAGTATATTTTGATATGTGTATATAATTTAAAATGTTCATTTACTTATCTAAAGAAACAGAAACTATCAGATCTGTCTTGGCCGATTTATTTTTGTTCTGAAATAAATGCAAAAAACGTATTGACACTTCTGTCCTATTTAGTTTCTTTCATTATCTTGTAAGATATATCCGCCCATCATACAGAACTAAATTATTGTTGATTTCAAATTATTTCAAACATTGAGATATTGGTGGCTGATTAAATGTAATGAACATCATTTATCATCAATGTATTTATATTGTTTGTCTTGAAAAAGAAATTTTAGAGATTAATTAATCTAGATTATTTGATTTTGCCTGTGGCACACTGTGAATGAATGAGATCAACAGGGGTAGGGCTTCAATATTTTTTTCTTTCACAGAAGGGATTCATGGCTGAGAGGAAAATACGCTTTTCACTCATTGTTACCCTGACTTTAGTATTGTATTCTCTATTATCTGTAATTATCACCTCTATCCAGCTCTTCATGGCTGGGTCTTCAGGCTACTCTACTTGAGGGTCACTTCCAATGGAGTGATGGTCAAATTCTCTCAGGCTATTCCAATTGGATGGATCAAGGGTCACAGACTTGTGTTCAAATGCAAAGCGATGGACAATGGACAACTTCCTCTTGCACAGATCTTCAGGAGTTTGTTTGTGAATATTTTGTTGGTGGTAAGGCCCTCCTTATTATCATAGTTTCTTTAACGATGGATGAAACAAAAGTTGATGAATTAAGATTGTATCGTTGACTGCCCAATGTCTTTTTAGTTTAAAATTTGTACTCCTTTCTATTGTTTGCCACAAAAGTAAGCTACCTACCACAGTTTTGATTAACACCTACATGACCAAGCCCCCAGGGGCCATGCATCACCCCAGGACCGGGGCCGCCGCCCATTTTAGGTGAAAAATGTACATGTGTTCTTAAAATCTAAATAGACTTGCTTCTAGCACACCTACACACATGAAATTTCACACAGACATCAGGAACATACCACTACTTGATCTATCACGGTCATTTTTAGCCGCGAATTCTGGATCATTATCAACAGAATCTTGATCAGAATAACTATCCCCCACTTCCTCATCGCTGTCCTTGCTGTCTGAGTTCATAAATAATTCATTGAGTACTTCATCTCGCGTTAGAGTTCGTCTTTAAGGCATTTTTTAAGTCAATCTAGCACTGAGTCGCACATTGACGGTTGAAAGTGAAAGTAGGACAAGTAAACAAAGCTTTAGAACGGAAGTCAAAAACATGGATAGGATTTATAAATAGGTGAACTGGCTTTTATTAGCGATTATCCAAATGCGAGTATTCTCGTCGGTGGTCCCAGGTTGTTGCATCGTGATGCGAGTATACTCTGTCGGTGGTCACGTAAGTGTTAAACTTTTGTGAGGTGAAAGCCTTTTATGAAGACTCATCAAGCTTAAATTGTTTCATTTTTGGAGCTTTTTTTAAAGATTTATTTATTGAGGTGCCGGGTGGATTTGAGGTTCAATAAAGGCAATGGAATGTTGATCAAGGTTTAAAAAATAGAATTGACAACATCAGACTTTTTTTACTGACTTTCTAAAATACCATTGGTATAAAAATCCCCATGAGTGCTGCAACAATCCTACCAAAAATGATAGAACAAACAAGCAGACAAAAAATGAAAAGGAAAAAAAGCTGTAAAATGAATTTATTTTGAGTCAGAATTTTTTTGTATGGCATTTATTATATTCTTATTATATGGGGCATTAATAATAGTCACATGATATGATTCCTTGTGACACTAAGTAAAGCAAAGTCTCGAAAATGACACTGGACAACAATTTTGTAGATTTGTTAATCTGTAACTAGTTAAGAACCCTATACCTTTAATTATCGGGGATTTCTAGCTGTGTGATATGTTTTAATGGGGCTCTGTCAATTATTTTTGCAGATGATCTGACAGTTCAACATCTAGTGGCAGGCTTACATTCACTGTCACTTGATAATGAAGCACCCTCTCTATTGGATTCAACGTCAGCCATCCCTACTTCGTCATCTTCTACACTTGAACTTTTACCAGGTAAGGGCTTTACAGGGCAAGATTTAGCTTATCATATGATCAACTAGTCTGCTTTAGTTTTTGTTAAAATACTGTATTGTTTGGTAGAGATGTTTTGTAACTTAGTTTAAAAACACTCAATGTTTCTTGAATATATTTATGTTTACTTTAAATGATGCTCTTGAAATGAAATGACTTGTGACATAGCAAAAAAGCTATGTACCCAAAAAGTTGTAAAGGTAAAAGTTTAAAAAGAAATGTAATTAATTTTTTTTTTAAATTATAAGACAAAAATCAAGCAAAGAACAACCTGAAATAGGAGATATATACTACATTGATGGTTTAATTGCATGTAGAGTGTCCTCGAATCCAAACTACATAGTTAATAATATAAAAAAATCTAAATTATCAATGTGATTTGATTTATATCGTTTTCAGGAACATGGTTTTCTACATCTGGTACACTTACAAAATGGTACTCTGTACTGAATCCAGTTTCTTCAGACTCCTCCATTGTGTTCCATGTTTGGAGACCTGATTGTGCAGGTGGAATTCTAACATCTCCTGGTATGATGAGATCTGTAGAAAGAGAAATTTATCTCTGAATAGTTCCCAGGTCCTGAATATTTCAAGCGAGTTCCAGATATTTTTTTTGTTTTCCAAAAGATGAGCTTTCATAGTTGGCATAACAAATTTAAGATGGCAGTGATAAATCATACATGAAAGGATGGTGTATTGCAAAAATATCTCAGAATGCCTTAAAAGAGGAGTATTGCTTACATTTATATCCTATGTATATATGAAAGGTATTTTTGATACATTTATTCCTTAAGGCACATTTCAAAGAATGTTTTTGTTAGTTTTATGTAAGTTTAGCAGCTTACTCTAAATTATTTTTATTCCTCCTCCAAAAATAACATTAAAACAACGGTTTCCATTTATATCTTTTAGGGAATAGAAATGAAATCAGAGCTTTTTTTTTCTTTTGCAGGATGTGGAAATGACAGTCCCTTTTATACATGCACTTCAGTGCTGTCCAACAATTGCAGCAGTCTAAGATGTGATGCCAATTTATATTTCTGTGCCTTAACACAGTCATGTCTACTAATGTCACAGCCATGCACATGCTCATCAAATGGCATAACACCTTCCATCAACTGCAACAGTAAAACTCTCCACTCAAATGTTCCCAGCTATGTGCTTGCCCACATAGCCATTGTCACAGTTCCCGCAGGAACAAGCATTTTAAGGTTAGAGGTCAATGAGGATGTCTATGAAGGAGATATTATAGGTTTTCAAAGTGAGCATCCAGATCATGTCAAATGTGAGGAGAACGTAGTAACTGAATGGGCTCATTCAAAGATACTGCTCACCCACAGTGCATGGGCGAATGTTGGAGACACAATAGATATCCAAAATGAAACTCTACAAAACACAGTACAGTGTGGTGTCAGTGCAGTTTATGTGACCCAGTCAGAGCTGTCATCTCCTAGCTTTATCAACTACTTGACTACCTCTGGAAGTTATACATTCAGTGTCGGCCCTGTCTCAGAAACTGGAAAATCTGTGAACTGTTCAGTAACGGTTCTTGATAGCATTGAGGGTCTGTCATGGATATATCCTCCCGCCACTTCAGTTTCAAGAGAAAATGACAGCTCACAGGTGATCACCACAAACGTGATTGCTGGGGTACCTTACACCCTAGTTGTCAAGCTGCTTCGAGGTTCTAATGCAAATTATATAGGCTGGATGATTGGTTCAAATAATGCTCTCACTACAGTCATGGACTCAAACTGCCCAACTACCCTTACATCACAACCTGAACAATGTCAATACCAGACTAGTTTCCTTGCAAACCCGTATTCTAGTCTTATCCATACATTTGACTATGATCCTGTCCCTATTGAAGTCCATGTTAATGCAACGAATGAGATAAGTTTTCAGGTTATGAAAGTCCTTGTTTCTTCATATGAACGAGTCACCAACGTAACAGTCTACCACAGGGATTGCGTCTCTCAATTTTCCTGTGAAGTATCAGTCGAGGTCAACAGCAATGAAACATTTTTCATCGACATTCCCTCAAAAGGAGTTGAACAGATAACACTGTCAGAAAATGGAGTACTTTTGGCTTCGGGGACATCTAATTTGACTCAGTTTTCTCGAATATTCACATCTGTTGGAGGGTACACACTGGAAGTGAATGCGTCAAACGTTGTTTCTTTCATGAGTTCAATAATTACGGTGAACGCTTATGTTAAAGCTAATTTTGCCAATGTTGTTTTCACTAGTCACATAGAAAAGGTTGCTGTAGGCGAGCCAGTTGATATAACAACATCTGCTCAGGTGACCTTTGGATCCTTTTACATTGTTGTCTGGTCAATCGGCCCACACGTGGATGCTTTCACCATAACTTCTGCCGGTGATACAACTATTACTCCAAGCATATCCAGCTACATATTTACGGAATCAGGAATACAAACAATTTCTCTAGAACTTAAAGACGCATTTGGAAATAATGTGTCGGTATCCATGGACGTGGAGGTTTATCAAAGAATTGGCATGATTGCACTGTCTCTTGATTCTAACTATGTCGAAACTGGTGATGAATTTGTCCTCAGTATTAGAATCGATAACCGAACACAGTCAGATTCAGCATTCTATGGTTTGATGAATTTCACCATTGATTTTGGAGATGGGACTGACGGCCAAAGCAGGAATGACTCAAGCCCGCTGCAACACAAAAATCATTCTTTTACTACAGTGGGAATCTTCACAGTATCAGTCATTGTATTTAGTTATTATGAGCCAACTATCACAGTTGTTCAGACAATCATTCTGGAGGCTCAGGAGCGTATCTGCAGCTTATCTCTCACTTATGATGGGCCGAAGCGTGTCAATGAAACAGTCATCTTCCAAGCGTCAGTGGGATGTGGCACAAATGTGACCTATTCCCTGGACTGTGGCGATGGGACCACCCTTGATTTCCAAACGGGTCAAGAGTTTAGTCATGTTTACACTCAAGCCGCTGTTTATGAAGCCAAGCTGGTCGCAAAAAATGCTATCAATAGAAAGACATCAAAGCTCACCCTCTATGCATTTGATGAAAATTTGTTAGAAATAATCAAAGTATCTGGAAGAGACTGCATTGCATTGAACCATACCTATAGTCTAAAAGCCGAAGTTGCCACAGAGCATCCACACCTTATACAGTACGATTGGACCTTTGGAAATGGCTTGACTTTTAGTGGCATAGGTGGAGAGATTGTAAGGACTGCTTATGGTGAAATTGGATTGTTCTATTTAACACTAGTCGTCACACACCCTTCAAACAATAAGACGGATTCACTCTCAAGAGAAGTTTGTGTTGAGGAAAAAATCATTGGTATTCAGCTAAATTTTTCAAGTCCAATTGCTCTATACCCCCAGATGGTGATCAGTCTGTCTCTTTCATCGCGTCTGTGGAGTCTGGCTCAAATTTAACGTTCTCATGGGAGTCGAATTCTCTAACAGGAATAGAAAGTGCTGATGTTTTTTTAGTAAACGTTGATAGAGCAGGTAATTTTTCTATCACTGTGAGAATTTCAAATGACATTGGACATGATTCTCAGACAGGGGTGCTAGTTGCACAAGAGATAATAACAGGTCTGGAAATAACGTGCACCACATGTTTTAACAGTATTTATGCCACTACGGGAGAGAACATTTCTTTATTGGCTAATTATGAATATGGGACCGATGTTAGATATGAATGGATCTTTGAAAATTCAAGCATATTGACAGACAATGAAACGATCGACTACACATTTTTATCTTTTGGAAATTATAATGTGTCTATCATAGCGCAAAATGAAGTCAGCTGGAATAGCACATCTTTTCTCATTATTGCTCAAGAGGCCATCACAGACGTCTTTCTTCAAACAAATCAAAACTTTACTGAAATCAACAAATTTGTAGAGTTTTCTGTCTCTTTCCTAAAAGGAAATGCTGTTTCAATTCGATGGAACTGTAGTCTCAATCCTAATCCTGATGACAACACCACACAGGCAGTCATGTCATTCAATTCAACTGGCTACTATAACTGTGCAGTTACTCTCTTAAATTTTGTTTCATCTGAAACTGTAACTCACACAATCCCAGTCATTGAGGCGATTATTAATGTGTCTATTACTCATAACTTGACATTTGACTCCACTATGAATTTGTATGCAGCTAGAGGAGAAATTTATATATTTTCTGTTGATAGTAATACAGATTTTTTGGTGACGTTTTCTTGGGAGTTAGCACAAAATGGAACTTGGGTACATTCAAATGTGGGGCCCTCATCCACCTTTGTGTTCCCTTCGCACGGT
The DNA here is from genome assembly GCA_037039925.1 of Doris montereyensis. Lineage (NCBI taxonomy): Eukaryota > Metazoa > Mollusca > Gastropoda > Nudibranchia > Dorididae > Doris > Doris montereyensis. Next base: position 534,298 of record JAXRKP010000080.1, on the reverse strand, counting down.
GAATATGCTGTTCATTTGAATGCTAACAATTACATTAGTAGGAGAGAAGCAGCTCTCACAGTGACCTGTCATGAAAAGATAACAAATCTAATATGCACAACAAATTCTTCCACTAAAAATAATGCTTTGTTAGGAGAGATTTTGGAGTTCACAGTGAACATAGATTCCGGTACTGCAGTTCATTATGAATGGAAGCTTGACAACCAGCTCCTTCCGTACACCAACGATACCATACAAATAACATTTACTCACTCAGGCGAGAGCAGAATATCTTGTAAAGCTTCAAATGTTTTTGGATCCCATTTAGTAGAAGTTGTTGTAAAGATCTACGAGCCGGTCTCCGATATTTATATACACATTGATAGATACAACAACACTTTGCCCTACGTGATGGTCAACAATTCTGTACACTTCTCAGCTCCCAATGTGAGGGGAACTAGTCTCTCTTATAATTGGACTGTGCAGCATCTGTCTTCAACAACGCAAATGATTACCAATACTAACCCAGATTTTGTCTTTGAGTTCCCTTCCTCTGGATCATACATTCTCAGTTTGGAAGTGAGTAATGAACGGTCTTTGGAGAAAAAGACAATGCTTCTACTAGCGCAAGTCCCAGTAACTCAGTTACAATTGACGTTGACAGACATCACAGTAGCCACTGGATCGTCTGTTAATTTTACTGGCAGTGCAAATTCAGACGCGACGAACATAACCTACACCTGGACTATTGATGGCCGGACAGTTCAACAACAAGATTATATGAAGAATTTTCCTTCGCCTGGATCCTACGCCATAATCTTACACGCTGCAAATAATGTCTCTTCAATGACGCAAACAGAAACCTTAACTGTCATGGACCCCGTCACAGGCTTGACGTTTCAAAACTGTACCTCTGTCGTTCCTGGTCTTATCGATGTAGTTTTTGAAGCAGCCGTTGACGCTGGTAGTAACCTCACTTACACATGGAATATAGAAATAGGCGGCAAAAATACTACAGCGAGAGGCAAAGTACTCAATCACATTTTCAAAACAGAGGACTTGAGTCGTATCTATCTCCAGGCTAAAAATGCTATCAGTGAAACCTCAGCTGATTGTACATTTGAAGTTCAAATACCAATCAACAACTTGGCTATTTTTGTCGCATATCCAGATCCAGATTACATTTTCCTAGACAAAACAATCGTTTTCTCAGTTTCAGGGCAAAATCTCCTGTTTGCACAATTTGACTGGACCGTATTGCCTCTGCAGTCAACATTCTTATCCTATGGGGCGACTCTGAATACCTCATTCTCTTATTTGGGAAACTACACTATCTCTGTTGTGGCGAAAAATGATTTGAGTGAGGAGACGGCCACGCTTGATTTTTGTGTGAAACTCTTTCAATGTGAACTCCCTGGGTTGAGTATGGTTGGGAGCCCTTCACGAACAGTGTTGAGATCACATGTCCTCGAACTTGAAGTTGCTGTTGATCCTAAAGGCTGCACAGAATATCTGGCTGTTCATTCATGGGGGGTGTTCAAAGCAGATAGTTGCAATGACGTGTTAACATCAGCTGAAGAGGTAAGCATACAAGATTTCTTTCTGTTTGCAAGTTTGTTTGTATTATTATTTCTGGTTTAAAATTAGTATCTTTGGGTCTTTATGATATGGATGGGCAGATAAATAGCTGGATGGATAGGCTATCAAGTAGCTAAACAAGTAGATAGCTGTATTTATATATTTATATGTATATCATCAGACGGTAAATGCTTAGCTTTCAATGATTTCTTCTTAATGGGTGTTAGCTTTTTTTATGATCTACTTTACTTCTTTTGTTTTTCTTTTGCTTTTTTGGCATATGAATGAAGTACAATAGAAATCATTTCAAGTCCAATCAAATTTACTCATGAAAATGAACTTTTGTCTTATTCGTCCAAAAATTAAAGAACTAGGAGGCAAAATGATTGCAAAACTTCACATGTAAAAAATCATAAATTCTCTTCAACGATGACAGTGGGGTCGTTTTTAGGACAAATTTATCAAGCCCTGGTTTGTTTTTTGTTTTTTCTTAGCAATTTATGTGGGGATCTCAGGATCAAATAAGACTAAAAAGCTATATGAAAAGCATATCTCATGCTTTTTTCAGCATGCACAAGAAATTACCTATATAAATGTACCCTACTAACATGGCCATTAAACGTGCCAACTGGTTTGGACATTTCTGTTCTTACAGGTAGACCTTGGTAATACGCCCACAGCCAGTCCTGCTCTAATTATTCAGCCAAAAGTACTTGAGACAGGAAATTACTGTATTCGTTTTACGACTGGCTACCAGTACACGCCTGTCTCTCTAACAATGCGTTACGCTGTCACTGTGGAAGGATCACACTTGAGAGCAGTCATCCGTGGAGGCACAGGAAGGTATGAATACAATGGTGCTTTATTTTCATTCATTTAGAATTAATCATGTTTATGGTGTGCTGTGTGTTTACGAATATGAGGAAGACACATATATCTCTGCCGCTAGCTGCCATCCATGCATGGAGCATTTGACAACTTAAGTGTAAGATAAAAAAAAATTTTTTATTTACGATCTTAATTTCATGTTGGGAAACATAATGCAGTCCCCGTCCTTGTCTTTTAGACGACTGATATGTATTGTTTACTTTGAATTATATGTTGTGGAAAGTTATTTCTAGGTGTTTGAGAAAGAATGAGAGTTTTTCCAAAGTTGCTCCGTACATGGAGAGCGACCGTCAGCTACAATATTATGTTGAATATATTAATAATGATAATAATAAAGTTTATTTATATAGCACCTTATACCTAAGTCTCAAGGCGTTTTACGATCACACATGCGAGCATACCACACTCACCCAAAACAACAATAAGAATGGTATTACTGATCTCAAAAAGCTATAAAACAATTTGCTATACAAATAAGAAAAATATATTTGTATAAGGGAATTATTCATACATATAATAATAATATCATTTAAAAGATCATAACTTTTTAAAACAGGCATTTCATGAAAAGATGGGTCTTTAAATGGTTTTTAAAGGTAGTAACGCTATTTGTGAATCTTACTATTATAACTATTTCTTTTTGAGGGTTTTTTTGTTCTTTTTTTTTTTTGTTTGCTGCTGTCCTATTCAAATGTTTAAACAAGATGAGATCTCTGTGGGAAGAAATTTTCCTATGATGCTAAAATCCATGTATATGTGGATTTTCCTTGTTTTCTATTGTCCTGCAAATATTAGTCAGATATGGGGGGATTTTCCTTGTCTTTTATTTAGTCCTGCAAATATTAGTCAGATTTGGTGGATTTTTCTAATTGTGATTGAGTTTAATTTTCTTATTTTTCATCTTCTTTCGTTCTATCTAATTTTTCCTTTTTTTGCCATTACAATGCCAACTTACCACTGGCACAACGTTAGATGGAATAAAAACAAAGTTTGAGTGTATTTCCAACATTGTTTATGGTAGATTTATCATAGTCATTGGTTATTTTTTCTAGGACTGTGGCACTTGGTGAAAACTTCTGCATGGACGCAGATCTGTCCTATGATCCTGATATAGTGACTGGATTGCCAAATTTGACATTCCTGTGGACATGCGTTGAGGTTTGTGACTGGACACATTTTTTCCCAGTTCTAGCAATGGCAGTTTGAATTGTGTGTCTTTTTAGCTGTATGACTATATAATATTGGATAGATTAAAAATTAAAAAGATCACAATATGGTAATCATAACGCAGGTACCACAATTTCTTACAGTTATTGTGACATCATGACAATCTTTTCATAAGGTGGGCCATGCTATCTCCCTCAATGAAGAAACACAATTTTGACATCGTATCCCAAGTTAATGGCTATAATAAATCATTTCAAGTTTTGATTTAGTTATAAATTCAATTGTCTGTAGAAAGTGCATCAGCAATTTTTCAACCAGGCTAAAATAAGGAGTAAGGTATATTATTTTTCCACCAGAACTACCACTGAAAAGGTTGTTAAGTTGTAATATGAAGAAGAAAAAAGGATGGGTATAAGAGAAACAAACTTTTTATTACATATCTCTTACCTCCTGGACAAGCAATGTTTTAATACTTTTGATATACTTTTGCTCTTTCAGTTAATAGTTCTAGAGTATTTACCATTCAGATGCTGCATATGATGGTTGCAGCAAAGCATATATGATTTAATTATTACTCTTCAAACAGATGAACGCTCCCGGTGGTTGCTTCCAGCCTTCATCATTGAGCCGCTATTGCTATCAGGGTTTTCAAGAGGGAAATTACAGCATCAGTTTACATGTGTCTTCCCCTGGACGTGTTGGTGACACTGCAGAGCAAGTAGTGAGTTATTTAACATATAAAAGAAAATCATAAATTTCTACATGTTACGTTTTCAGATCATTTTTGCATTTAAAAAAAATCATCAGCAAGTTAATTCGCTTTTTTTTTTTAAGCACTCCCTATTAAAAAAACATAAACTGATAAAAGAAAATGAAGTATCAATTCTCTTTCTTTTATTTACTTGAAACCATTTTTCTTATGTTTATTTTCATTTGTGCTCAGGTGAAAGCTTTTTGTACTCTTTTACAATTTTGCACTGACAGTAATACTCAAGAATTGAATTGGTCAGTTATTATGAAGAAGATGAAGAAGAAGAATTTATTTTATGATGAGACATAGGTAAAGTCTTACATTCTTTTGCATAGATTATCGGCATATGGTTTATTGCAAAACTCTGTTTCTCTGCTTCAAAGTTATCTTTCAGATAGAAAGCAGCAAGTGAAGCTTGGGAGCACTGTCAGTGGTTGGGAATTTATTGAAAAGGGTGTGCCCCAAGGATCCATTCTAGGTCCCTTATTATTTAATGTTTTTATTAATGATATATTTCTATTCGTCAAAGAGGAACTCTCTATGATTATGCAGGTGATAACACATTGTCTTACAATCACCCTGATTTTTGGTAAGCTTGTAGATACTTTGGAACAGGGAAGCAGTGTACTAATAAACTGGTTCCACATGAACTGTATGCAAGCAAATCCATAGAAATTTCATGCCCTTGCTCTAGGCAAATGAACATTTTCCAAGAAACCTATTTTTCAAATTGACTCAGTCTCTATGTCTTGTGAAGAAACTGTCAAACTGTTAGGAATAGAGATAGATTATTAATTAAAGTTTGATGCCGACATAAAGATAATTTACCTCAAGGCCTCCCAACAGCTCAATGCGTTGAAGGGAATTAGTAGATATCTCTCAAAATTAAACAAGCTAGCTATATTTCATACATTTATTCTTTCTAACTTTTGTCCTTTAACAGGGCATTCTTGTTCGAAATCAAATACAAGGAAATTGGAAAAAATTCAAGAACGAGTTCTTAGATTCATATACAATGACTATAGTAATACATATGAAGGTCTCTTAGAGATGGCACAAATTCCGACCCTGGAAGTGAAACGAATGCGAGCTATGACCATTGAAACTTTCAAAATTTTGCATAAGTTATCGCCACCTTGTCTCCAAGATTTTATATTATTTAAAGATAGAAGGTATACTTTCAGATATACAAATGTAGTCAATATCCCTTAACCTAAAACCACTGCTTTCAGAAGACAATCATTTAAATATGTTGCTGCAGTTCTGTGGAACAAATCACCTGAACATTTAAGATCTGAAACAAATTTTCATCAATTTATAAATCTTATTTTGATGTGGAATGGTAAAAATTGTCAGTGTGTCATTTGTTCTATATAATTGTGTATCATATTTCTGTGTTGACTGTAGATTTTTACAAATAAGATTCTTAATCCCATCTTAGTGAGCATTTTGGTAATATTTTCTATCGAAATGTGGTGAAAAACCCATAAGGGTTTATTAAGTTATTTCCCTTTGTGATGTCTGCATGTCTCTATTTATTATGACAATGTATAATGTTACCGACAATAAAGCATTTTTTTTACTGAATTAAATTGAAAGTACAGTGATAGGCTATCATTTACTGGTTGAAGAAGGAAATGCCGACAAAAATACTGAGACAGGCCTGGGGCAGTTCAAACTGTAGTAGAGAAATATAGTTTGATCTTTGTTAAAGTGCAAACATTTTTCTAGTTGGCCAAAGACAATCTGAAGATGGCTTTAGCATGACACAAGTGCCATTAATCCAACACTTTGAAGTAATTGAAAAACAGATAAAATAAGTTAGCATGTTCATGTATGGTCTGGTAGATAATATAATGGGATGCATGTTCATGTATGGTCTGGTAGATAATATAATGGGGTGCATGTTCATGTATGGTCTGGTTTATAATATAATGGGGTGCATGTTCATGTATGGTCTGGTAGATAATATAATGGGGTGCATGTTCATGTATGGTCTGGTAGATAATATAATGGGGTGCATGTTCATGTATGGTCTGGTAGATAATATAATGGGGTGCATGTTCATGTATGGTCTGGTAGATAATATAATGGGGTGAATGTTCATGTATGGTCTGGTAGAAGAGCAATGTGTGTATATTGTAGTGACAGGAGATGCAGAGTTTGTAAAGGGTTGGTGTGAATTTTTCATTTAGGACAATATACTTCCTTTCTGTCTGATCTTCCTTCGTTAGAATTCTCACCACACTGGTTTGAAAACACTCTAGTGTGAACACTGGATATTGTATATGTTGTTTTCATCAGTGATAATATTTGGGTCGTTTAAATATGTTAAACATAAATATAAAGATGGATTTATAATCCGTATCTCCGCACAAGTGCAGGCTCATGACTGTACATCATTTATCTCCCAGTAGGCCATTTCATTCAAGGTCCTTCGCAAGTCCCGAGGAGTTGTTTCATTTCAGGTTAATTTCAAAGATATGTATAAAAGGTGAATAATATTTGATAATACTTTAAAGTCATGTTCCTTTAGGGACAAAATAAGGACACTTCTTCTTTGTACTTGACCCTTACATATAGGATGGATCTTTTGGGTAATTGACATTGCTTCTTTTTCTCAGATTGAAGTGCTGAATGTTCAAGACTTTGTCCCTATTGCCAGCATTGTGTGCGAATCCTGCTCGAACCTCGGAAATTATCGCATCAGTGCAAGTCAGCATGTTGCTTTGTCAGCCACCTGTGAAAACTGTCAGTGTGATCCAGTGTTTGCATGGACGGTAAAGAAAGTTTCAGTTTTGTTAACCAATTTATAAGGTAAAAAAAGTATGAGACAAATTGTCGTCACCTCAGCTACGAATGTTTGTGAGGAAGAAATAGCACTAGGGCTTATTTTTCTTCAGATTTGTTTACCCGTTGTGATCCAGTACATATCAGCATGCGTGTGCTTTTTAAAAACATTCTTACAGTTTCTCTAGTCATTCTTTAGATACCTTCTCTTGACTAACGGATACACCACAAGTAATCCATGGTTGTATTTGAATTGCTGAAAAATGTACTGAAAGCTTAACAAACACAATGCCTTCACTCCTTGTTTCCAGATTTATGAGGGTCAAAGTCAGGTCCCTTTGACCTTGCGTGAGAATGAGACCACTACAGGCATTGATGATCAAAACCTTGTCTTGAAAAAAATGGGGTCCTTTCAATGATGGCATGGACTACACTTTTGTAGTATCAGTGTCATGTCCGTCTGTCTCAGGCAACACAGGCATAGCGTCATTGATTCTACATTCCAATGCCCCGCCAACAGGAGGCCAGTGTGTCTTCAGTCCAACAGAAATCATTCCTCTTGAGGATCAGGTAAAACATTTTTTAAGAGAACGTTTAAAATTGATACTTGTCTTTTTCCTGAGTTGGCATTATTCAAATGTTAATCATGAGGGTTAGAGAGGTCATGCTTTCTGCTGTAGTGGAGGGTTTTTTTTTTGTGTGTCTTTTTAAAAACATTGCTTCATGTCTCAATGCATAAATCATATTTTTCTCACTTCCTCATACTAAGATTCAATTGAAGCTAATTTAATGACATAATTTCTTTTGCTCTTATAGATATTCACATACATGCGTTGAAAATCCTTAATGGTAAATATTCATTCATGAAAGCCATAATTTTTTTATTTTTTATTATTATTTGATATTAATGAAATCAAAGGGATACTGTATTATGAATCTTAAAGCTCAATTCTCAAGAGTCTATTTAGATATTCTGATTTTTTGTTGTTGGTAGGTCACTGTGAACTGTCCCAATTGGTTTGATGTGGATGATCCCAATACTCTTATCAACTACCAAATTGAAGTGGATTCTACAAGCACCATAAATGGACAATCTGGACAACTGGAGACATATGTTCTATACACTGGCACTGATGCTTCTCAATCTGTCTACTTGAGTTCCTTCAATGGCAGATCTGTTACAATGCGAGTAATGATTGCTGATGAGTATGGTGCAACTGTTGTCGGGGCCGAAAGGTAATTTAGTTCACATCAAGTTGACCCTTTACTCAATGCTGCTTTTGAATAAATGATAAAGTTTTCAATACTACCTGACGTTGTATGACAAGATTAAAATTCTGTTTCCAAGGTCTATATGGTTTTTACATACTTCTGCCTGTGAATTTGAGTCGGAAGGTTGCCATGTGATTTCAAAAGTAATTTCATGAATTGATAGACAGGAAATATTAAAATGATTGAAGATAAAAGCTGTAACAATTATGAGGCAAATCCTACACAATACATTGTCTACAGATCAAATAAAGTGCACAAGAATTTCTTCTTCATATTTAAATTCCACTTTATATTTAAATTCCAGATACCTTACTAAATGAAATAATACCATTTTTATCAATGTTCTTGTTTTTTTTCATTTCAGATCAATTACATTCAGAGCTAGTTCCTTTGATAATTCAACAAAACTGGAATATTTGATCAACCAAACTGACTATGTATTGTCAGCGCTTATCAAACAGGCAGCTCCTACTTCATTGCTTCAGTACGCTATTGCTTTATGCCAGCAGCTCAATGCAGAATCTGAGTATGAACACACAGTTCAGGTTCCAGGGTCAGGAACAACCTCAGAACAATCCCGGGCGCAACTGTTCGGGATGCACTCACAATTTCCTTGACCACGACAGTACCTGTATCTACCCTGGGGATATCAAGCAAATGTCTTTTGCCCTGCGCTTGCTTACCGTAAGTATGAATCAATGTACAGAATTATAAATTTGGTTCGAAATTTTCAACAGGTGGTGAATGCAGTTGTGTATGATATATAGTAAGACAGTGAGAGAGTTATGCATAAAGCTGTATTATTATAGAGTTGGCTTAAGCATTGATTTGATATTGGCATTTATTATAACACTGTATAGCTTGAAGAATATATCTCAACGAAAATATTCGAATCTCATATGATAACTTGTTTAATATATGTGGTGGAAGCTTTCTGTTTCGAGATTTTCCACGATAGAAATCTGAAATGACAATTCTTTCTTATGCCGTCACTTGAAGCCCATCATTAAATGCTCATTTTTCAGGAATACTCAACAGAGTATTTGACTGAGGGTTGCCAGATTTTGATGATAGATTGTGTGGAGAGGATGACAGCAGTCCTTCAAAAACTAAGTTCCAATGGCCTAGACCGTAATGATATTCCAACATCCAACCTGTTAAGCATTTTAACCAACCTTATCACAGCAGCAAACGCAAGAATCTACTCTTCCTATGGCGTGTGGAACTCTGGTCGCTTTTTCTCTCTGGACAACTTCACAACGGATTTCAGAACGCTGCGTCCAGAAATTTGGTCTAAAGTTGATGGTTTGGATTTAACTAACATCACTTTGGATGAAACTCACCGACAGGCTGTGACGTCCGTGGCTGTACCATTACTGGAATCTGTGCTTGTGGCCACATTGCAGTCTATGATGGTGAATGAAGACATCATTCAGCTGGAAATAGCAACTTTAAAGGTAACTGTCAAATGTTAGACCTAAAGCTCATTCAGTGTTGCCAAGGCACCATAAGGTTTAGGAAGGTATTATGCAAAAGTTAACAAAGACGCAAAATTTATAGTATTGTTGTGGTTATGTCTTTTATGACAAATCAGTCAGCACGGGAGGTGATATTTTGTCGGTGGAATGTTTTTTGTTGTTGTTTTTTTTTTTATTATATTCCATGTTATTGCCTCTTCTATGTTTTCTTTTTCAGAGAACTTTCTTTTTCTTTTTTTTGAAGGAGGGATGGGGAGGTGTAAATTAATGTTGTTTTTTGATTTGGTTGATTTATTTTATGTGGGGAAAAAGGGGTGGCTTGTTGTGTTAGGAGGTTGTTTTTTAATCTTTCGTAGTGATTAAGCTAAAAGTATAACTAGACATTTTTTATGCAGTGTCACAAGAAAGAAAATTATTTTATGTTTTGATTTAACAATAAGCAATTGAGGGAAAATTGGATAGAAAACCAAAAGACATTAATTAATTCGCAATATCATGAGAACGTCTTAAAATATTATTTTTGGTGTCTTTATCATATTCAGTGCTTATAAGCATATCTTTTTATTTATTTAATATTCTATAGCTTGCGATCATCATTAAGGTCCTTTTACTCTTGCAGGTGAAAGCTCTAAGAGCGTATGCAAGAAATATGATCCAAGTGGATGTTTCAACGTTAAGTCAGATATCTTTTGACCCTTCCATTCTTTCCTCTGTGAAAAACGACTCGGATGAAATATTTCAGACAGTGATTACCCACTCATTGAACCCATACACTTTTGGTTATACATCTAACACAGCATTAGCCATGCCCGTTCAGAGCCTGAGCTTTTATGAAACTAACGGAAGTGTTATTCGCGTCCAGAATTTGAGACCAGAGTCAAGACCAAATTTTTACACTTTGAATTACGGTCAGAATCTGTCAGGTTCCATTGACATTGGCCTTTTAAACGAGAGTTCTGTTTACAACCCCTTTGAAAGTCTTGTCTACAAGAAAACCAACATTTCAGCCAAACAGGCCAGCGAGTGGAAAATACCGAGTACATCTTCTTACATATCAAGTGGAACAGGCTTACACGTTCAGGTAAGTTTATATTCATGGTTTGTGGCACATTTGGTGGCGTTGTGAATGTGCCTGGATGTCCCATGTTGGGTTTTTTTTCCCACAGCATTGTACTCTTTGGATAGGTATTTTACTCTGCTTTTCCTAATGAAGTCAGATGTGAATGAGTACCGAGCTATAGGTAGAGAAAGATCTTTTCAGGTTGTTAGCTTGTTGTACCTAGCAGGCTGCTGTACTGTATGCTCCTAGGGAGTTAAAAAGGATTTAAATGAAATGGGGCACTGGGGAATAAATAATGTATAGTCAATGAGGCTGCACTTGTGCACAGCTGTGGACTATAAATCCATTTTTATCTTTTAATAATTGTTGATGCTGTTATTTTGGCTTTTTTTAGTTGCTTTTGTCATTAAACCCTGTACAAACATATACGTAAAGAAAAACTTTTGTAAATGAAAAGGTTGAATATTTTAAAAAACAAATCATGCTGTAGAGTACTTAGCATAAAATTACTTCATTGTTATCTATTGATATGAAAACTACTCTGTCTTTATATTTTCCATTATAGATTCGTGTTAACTTCTTGACAAATAACATTGATACGGCTACTTCAGCTCGTAGTGTTGGCATTTACATGGCTAAAAACTATAGGCCAAGTAGTGTCAACTATGACCAAGCCACAACGTTGACACCAGACTTGATGGAATCAGATGTAGACCACAGACAGTATACTCTTTTTATCAGGTAAAGTACTTAAAATAAAATACCTGAAATGATTATAATCACTTTGTACCATTATGTCAAGATGTGCAACTTTTCTATAAATTTTGAATAGACTTCTAAGAAACAATATTGAGACACATTTTGATGTTTGTTTCATATTATTAAAAAAAAAAAAAAAAAATTCTAAAAAGGAAATGAATACATATCTGTCTTATTCTCAATGTAAGGTTTTTGACTTGTATCGATTTTAACGATAAAACTCATTGAGACAATCCCAAAGTTATCTGTTTATCTTCACATTTTAAAGATATTGAAAGATGTGCATCTGTACAAGAGATGCTAAGAATCCATAACACATACATTTCTTCATTATGATGTTTGTGCAAAACACTATTTTAGAAATATCTTTGTCCCTTTTTTGCTGGGATTATTTAATTTGCATGATTTTTTAATTGCTCATTGCATTCCGGATGCTTAGATGTATACAATTGGTGTTTTTTTCCTCTTTTGGTTTTGAGTCTGAAAACACAAAAACAAAGCTCAACCCAATTTTTGTTTGATATTTACCCAGGGATTTAAGGTCAACGGATGAAGCCTACGTATTTGAGCAGAGAATAAGGATGACTCTAATATGGTCGAATTGTCTGTGGCCGTCTACTATTCCTATTGCCAGTACTTTGACACCACTGGAAATGAATGGTCATCCGATGGCTGTGAACCAATGGAAGAGTCCATTGCCACCATTACTGTGTGTCAGTGTAATCATTTGACCTCGTTTGGTGGCTCTGGCTTTGTTTCTCTAAGTGATATTAGCTTTGAGGATCTAGGAGTAAGTATTTCAGGGTTGATGCTCTTTGAGGATATTTTTTTATACAAATTCTGGGGAGGGGAGGATAGGGAAGGGCAGAGTTGTTAATTTTTTGCTTTTATTTTTTCTATGAAATGAGATGAGTATCGCATACATTTTTTTTGGGGGGAGGGATGGTTGGGAGGGGGTGGGGAGGGTGTTGAAGAAAGGAAGAGCAAGATATACAGGTAGTAAGTACAGAGGTACAAATATAGGATTTTTCTATATCTGACTTTTTCTGTGATTTCACAAGATGAAATATCATGTTATTAAAGCCTCTCTTCTTAATTGTACCACTTGAATGTAAGGAATATTGTGCATATCACACATCACCATTCACAATGAGATAAGTAAAACAAAATGTAGGAGACATGAAAAAAAGTCATCATTTAATGAGCACAAATCAATCTAATTTCAGCCATGATTATATTTATACTGCTTCAAATAGATAGGATTATTTTACAACATATAAATTGCATTTATTCATTCACTTGCTGCTTTTTTTTCAGTTCTATTACATAGAGCAATATTTGATATTACAACAATAGCTTTCTGGTGTAAATATCTGCATAACCATGTTTTTGAAGCTATATAGGTGATATGTAAGTTTTAATCTTGGATTAGATTGATTTTGTTCCTATTTTATATTCATTCTTTCCCTTCTTTTCATCTCACAGAATATTGACTTGGTAACAAATCCCTTTGTGTTTGTTGCTGTTGCCTGCATCTTTATCGTCTATGTTCTGCTAGCAATTCTATGTCGATATCTTGATGTCATTGATTTAAGACGATAGCTCATATTCCTCTTTGCGGAAGAGATGGTCCCTTTAAATATGAGATAACAGTGGTAACTGGCAGACTCTATGGAGCAGGTAGGAACATAAATAGCACAACCAGAGAGTTGTGCCATTATTGCGATTATTCTTTCTTAGATTTTACTATTACTATTTTTGCTTTTTTAATTGGTTGTGAATTTTTTCTTCAATAAGGCAGTTAAATCAGAAAACAAATCAAACCTTAATGATAACAGTTTAATTTCAAGACATTATTACGTGGGATGGGGGGGGGGAAGAAAAGCAGTTAGTTTCTCATTATTGGAAAAGGTTGGGGTTTTTTCTAATTACACAGAAATAGGTTAATTATCAGGAGAAAAAGAAGAGAAAAAAAGAATACATAATATAAGATCTGTAGTTTTGATAAACTATATCTAGAAATAATCATTTTTGTAGCATTTGATATGTGCATATTGTTACATACTATTTTGTATTCCCTTGATCCAATGGAACAGCAATTATTTGCAACCAAAAACATAGTGAGAAAAGTGAAACCTTTAAAAAAAAATTAAGAATATAGTAACAAGACTAAAGTGTTTGACAACTCTGACATACTACCACACATGTCTGAAAGCAAAAGGACTACACACTGCTTCTTTTTCATTAAAACAAATAGAGGTAACTTCCTGAGTTTGTTTGTGTGTTTGTTGGTACACTTGGTATATGTATGGGAAAGACAGAGAAGAGAAGGGGGGGAGAGAGAGAGAGAGAGAGAGAGAGAGAGAGAGAGAGAGAGAGAGAGAGAGAGAGAGAGAGAGAGAGAGAGAGAGAGAGAGAGAGAGAGAGAGAGAGAGAGAGAGAGAGAGAGAGAGAGAGAGAGAGAGAGAGAGAGAGAGAGAGAGAGAGAGAGGGGAGGAGGGAGGAGAAAGAAGAGAGAGGGTGGGAGGGAGGAAGGAGAAAGAGAGAGAGAGGGGGGGGGGAGATGGGACGGAGGGAGGGAGAGAGAGAAAGAGACAGAGGAGGGGAGAGTAAGAGAGGAGAGAGAGAGACAGAGATAAAGAGAGTTAATGCAAAGATTAAATCAAACCTCATCATTCCATTGGTGTTGTGGAAAGTCAGTTGAAGAGTTAGGTGACAGGTGAATAAAGCTGTTTCTGGAAGGCTCAAGTGAAAATGTTTCAATAGAAGAATAGAAATTGTGAAACCTGAAATGCTGCCCATTTTTAACTATGTTTTCTTACAATGTTACAGTGTTTTTTGTCATGAAAGGAATTATCCTGAATGTCACAGATCTATGTCTTTTTGTGTCCTTACTTTGTAAAATTGGAAATTTGACATCTCTGTCTCATCTTCATTTATATTTTCACTATTCAGGAACTTCAGCACATGTGGGTATGAAGTTGTACGGTGAGATGGACAAAGGTGAGGCTCGTCACATAATCAAAGCTGACGCTTTTCAGCGCAACTGCTCGGATACATTTCTTGTAGCCTATGATGTGAATCTAGGTGACGTCACGAAACTTTTGGTGTGGCATGACAACACTGGATTGTCCCCTTCCTGGTATTTATCACAAGTGGAAGTCAAGGATGTTCAGACTGGTGCTTTGTCAACTTTTGTCATCAACAGCTGGTTGTCCCTTGAAAGGAAAGACGGAGTCATTCAGAAGACAATAAAGAAAACAGGTGCGGCATCATCTTAAGTCTAAGGGGACATCAAAATCAGTATCAAGGCCTGTGTTCATCTTTTCAATTCCATGTCTGACATAAGTAAACTAAAATCCCTTCAAGGCCTTTACGGCTCATAGAGCTGGAACTCACCCCGGCTTCTGTAGCGTGAAGCGGAACAATTGATAATAATCATCTCCTGGACAGGACGCTAGTCTGTCGCCGGTGTTTTAACTCTTAAACTGTTACTGCTTGTCTTTCCCAGGGAACACAACGTGGGAAATAGCATTGCTAGGACTCGAACCCAAGGCCTCATGATTTTAAGTCAAGCGACCTAACCATTAGGCCAATAACACCACCCATATCTGACATTTTGTTTGACAAAATTGTTGACAGGAATATTATTATATGTATATTTTATGATTTTACATGACATCACAGGAGGAAAACATATTCTTGAATATTTACATTTTCTTTCATAATTGCTCCTTTCTGTATACTTTCACAAAGATGAACAGAAATAAGTTAATCTGAGTCAATATGCAAGAATAAACATGCCATAACTTCATCATTAGGGATGAGGAGCTTCAAGTCGTATTAAATCACTGTCTTTTTATGCTAAAACAATATTTAACAAACACTATAACTGTTGTTGGGTATATCTTTTTGCAATCATTATCTGTGCCGCCTAAGCCTTATCAATTAGAGTGCTGCATTCAGCTTCAACTGTAAAATGTAGTGTGTTTGTCTTTCCATGTATGAGATCACTCAGTTTGTTTTTGGTTAAATATTGTTTCAGATGAAGAGGGTGTCAGAAAATCCAAGTTGTCATTTGCATCCGTCTTCAGTCAGAAACTTTCAGACTTCCATGTGTGGTTGTCAGTCTCTCACAGGCCAGATCACAGTCGTTTCACTCGATTCCAGCGAGCCATTTGTTGTCTAACGGCTATCTACATGTATATGTGTGTCAATGCCATGTGGTACGGATTGATAAAGAATGCCGATGATGCGAATGAGAGCATACACATTAACTCATTCGGATGGGAAGAAGTAATCATTGCTCTTGTCTCAGCGACGATCATTCTTCCCTTTGTTCTTGGGTTGATGTTTCTCTTCAAGAAAACTCGTTGCAAGGTAAAAATTTATGACGGTTTTATTTCTTAACAATATCACAGTTTTAAAACATTTTTATGGTATTTGAAAAAGTTAAGATCTTTAGTAAAAATTAGTGTCAAGCAGCATAGCAAATCCAAATTTTGTAGCTATTTTAATCAACACACAAAATCAGTTTGCAAAATCAATCAATCTACAGATTGGATGATGTCAAAATATTATAATTTTTTAATCATTTTCATTTTTCTCCCTTTTTCTTTTTCCATCATTTTGTGAATGAAAGTGTATACAAGCATAAACTGAAATAATGATGTCATAATTAGAAGCAAATATTTAGTGCTATGTAGGGACAAGAAAAGAACAGAAATAAAGTGAAATTCATCTTTATAACAAATAAATGTTTACATTTAAGGATTCTCTATTTGAAGAGCTTCACCGACCCAGTACTGCACAGACTTTAGAAATAGAAGCAGTTTGCGATATGTCTAGGGATGGAATGTCCATGAGAACAGTAACACCCTTGGGGGATTGGATCCCAGCTATTGACAGGGAGAGCACAACAGATTCTTTGCCTGTATGTCTACTTATTTTTTCATTTGGAAGACTTATACATTTGAAAGTTTCAAATTCTTATGCAAACAGGTTTTAAATCTTAAATTGTATCTCTTGTTACAATAGAAATTCATATTGATTTTCAAATTGCGAATTAATTGCAGATCTTTTTTGTTTACCATTGGTCAATTGAAAAATGATGTGAATGTAATGTGTGTATGCACAAAATAATTACAATTGTGTAAATAATAGGTTACAAACTTAGATTTGTTTCTCTTATTCACCACAACGATGTACAATAATCCAAATTTTGATTTATTCCACTTTTTCTTGGTTTGATTGTCTAATTAATGATGTTCGTCATCATGCTCTTATCTATCAAGGCACCTGGTGACCTTAAAAGAACTGCACCAATGCACAGAGGAAAGCTGAGGCGAGGCTCAAGCAATACAATTAAAGTCAAAGCCGCTGTTCCGGGAGGAGGAAAAAAGTAGGAATTAGATTTGGGAAAATATCTGTATACCTTTTAAATACATAATTTATTATAGTGGGGATTTTTTTCCTGATTTTGTTTTGTTTTGTTTTGTTTTGTATATTTAGTATAATTGTTTTGGGAGAGGAGGGCTGGAATATCGGGTTTTTTCTCTTCTGTATGCATGTTGATATTTCGTTCAATCAGTATACATGAGCGTCAAGGAACTGGATAAGATATATGTTACCTTACAGGACTTATAGTAGGCTGAGAATTAGGCATACGTTAAATGTTTAATGCTTATAATACTGAAAACTGTACCATGTTGATTTTATTACAGGAATTATGGAATGAAGACAATATTATGCAAAACTGGCCGCACAAAATGCCCACATGGATAAAGGAAGTCAAAGCTGATGTCAAGGTTAAGAATAAAGCTGGCAGTAGCACAAAGAAGGTAAATTATATTTACAACATTCACCCTTGGAAGACAAATCGTTGCTGTAAAAATTTCTATTCTATTGAATTTTCATATAAAGTCCTTTTTTATTGTAAATGTGTCCGGTGGGGGGGGGGGGGGTTAGTTTTATTGTTTTGTGTATGTGTATTCTTTTAATTGATAGTCTTTTTTTCTCATTCCTTTCTTCAAAGGACTTTGTTTCTCCTGTTTTGTCCTCTTCATGTAGTGTATATGAATGTGTCTGTGTGCAAATAAGAAGGCCTGCTTTCAGTGGATTTACTCATGATATTAACGAAATGGTCGATAACAATGCCATTTTTCTGTGCTGAGGAATTTTAAGTCGATTTAAATGATACTAAATCTGCAAATCAAGAAGATTAAAGATCTGATTTTCAATAACCATGAGATGGAGGTCAAGGTTCCTCAACGTTGATTATTTCCATTTGCTTTGCACCTCTACATATAAATTCATATGTTCTAATATACATGTACTTTATTCTTGCTGTTTGATATTCCACACAGTGGATGGATGAGGACGATGATGATGATGACCTAGATCGCCAACTGGATGAACTTGATGCCCAAATTGCAAAGGATGAAGAGAAACAAAGACAAAGGCAACTGGTTGCTGAGAAAAGGTATGAAAAATAAATACTATCGACAGAAACCAGCTTAGATGACATGGTCATGTCAATGAAAACAATTGGTGGTCAAGCAATAAAATAAAATAAGAAATAAGTGTTAACCACGCAACTGGTGTCATGACTGGCACTCAAAATTCTTTAGAGAAAGGAATTTAGACTTTCATCGAGCTTACGCTTAATGTAACGGGAGTCACCCATGTTGATCAAGTGAGCAATAAGGGTAGTTTTTCCTGTAAGCTTAAGTGGGGCTCATACCAAATACCTCTGGAACACAGTGCAATGCCTTTTAACCCTTAAGCCATCTCATTCCCAAAGGGGTAAACTGGTAAAGCAGAATTCACTGAAAAAATGTTTTGAAAAAGATCCTTAAATAGACCACATAAGAAACAGGAGGAAGATATAACAGAAGCATTAAATAAAAGAAATTTCAATATTATGAGAAGGAAAAATGAAGTACCAAGACTCAGTAAATTTGACATAGAAAGAATTCTTCGTAATGTTTTTAGCTTTATTATTTATTTTGTTATGGTTCTTTCTTTCCCCCCATAGTTTTCTCAAGCAATTGCATTGAGTTTTAGATTTTACAATGTACCATATGGTAAAAACCTGGCAACTCAAGTTATATTCAAACGAAGCATAAATTGTATATTTACACTTTGAGACCAATAGAATTAGGAGCAGCTTTTCTAGCATTACCAATATAGTATCAAGGACAGAAACACATATATAAATAAATTTGTTTACATCTTGTGAATGTGAGTAATTGATATTTAATATAAAGTTTTACAGTGATATATGAATTGAATTATTATGAAACTTTAATTTTTTAAACTGTCTATTGTGTTACCATCCTAAATTTCATGCTACAGATGTTTAGAAGGCATTAATATTTGTCTGATTAACCTTATAATAATGGTTGGTAATCTGTTGAGCAGCAATCAATTTATTTCTGTATGATTTATTACATTGTGTTAGTCATCCATCTTTTCCAGGCTAATTATCCTTGTCAATCATTTATCTTTTCATAGGAGAAAAAGGGTCAGTTCAGATGACCTGTTTGACTCTGATGATGAATGGGTCAATGAAGACTTAGAAAGTATGAATAGCAAGGAGGACTTTGACAAATTTACCTTTAATCCCAGGGGAGAAGCAGAACTGATATCATTTGGTGACAGGTAAGAATTAGTAATGTTTACAATAACATAAACGGTGGTAAAGGACAAGCTT
Organism: Doris montereyensis; assembly: GCA_037039925.1. Classification (NCBI taxonomy): domain Eukaryota; kingdom Metazoa; phylum Mollusca; class Gastropoda; order Nudibranchia; family Dorididae; genus Doris; species Doris montereyensis. The sequence continues at coordinate 514,862 of JAXRKP010000080.1, read as the reverse complement.
TTGTATGTTAAAAGTTGATAATCAGACAGGAAAGGAATTGTTGTTTTTCAGGTTTCTAAATTTTTTTTCTTCTATGTTTTAATCTGATAATATACAAAGCCATATACATACCATTCTTATTTTTGTTTGTTTCTTCTTATATTGCGATATGTATACTTCACATAGAATTTTATTTTTATGTTTATCTTATGTAATATTTAATTTTTCTATTTTGTATATGTATCGGAGAGCAATGTTAAGTATATAAATAGTTTGTTTTTGAGTATATATGTAGTTTGTTTTTAATTATTATTTTGATTTTGATTTTTCATCTCATCAACTTCAAGTTGAAAATGATTTTGACATCATTCAGTTTTAGGCTTTTCTACATTTTCTATATAATTTAGTCAGTTAATTTCTGTTTTCATCATACTTTTCCAGATCAAAGGCCTTGAATTCAGGTAGAGCAGAAGTTGGAAAATCTAATAAACATGAAGTTGTCAGCCATAGCTTTTTGTCATCAAGATCAAGAAGCAATGTGCACTCAAGGGATATTGGTAAGTGTTACTTCAAGTTCAGATTCTTTCCACTCAGTGGCCATAACAATTGGAATACTAATATGTTTAAGCTGTAATTTATTTCCTAGAAATTTTAGAAATTATCGTTATCTCAAATCATGATTTCAGTAGAATTGACTCGTTATTAAGAAAAATAACTTTTTAAAAAAAGAGAAAAAAAGGCAAATCATGGAATACCGGGTACATTCTTGTTGATAAATTGTCCTCTTTTTTTTATTTCAATCAAGGACATATTCGATCTCTAAGCAATTCGTCTCAGCCACCACCAGCCCAACCAAACACAGAGGACTTTTCCTTTCCCCATGGTTCATCTTTGTGGTCTACACAATCTGCGTAGTCCTCTGTGTGATATCCTGTATCATAATAATGCTGTATGGATACCAGTTTGGCTCTTCTATCACTGTCAAGTGGCTTCTGTCACTGTTTATCACGCTGCTCATCTCATTCCTCATTCTGGAGCCTTTAAAGGTATGAACGACTGCATATCCCTGTGTTATTTGCCATTGGAAATTAATGAGTGTACAATCGTTCTACTGTAGTTTCATAACAATACCACAGTAAATAAAATTATTTCAAGGCCATTATGGCCAATAGAGCAAAGGCTTATTCAAATTTCTGTAGTGTGAAGGAGACAAAGCCATAGTACACTGTGTCCTGGAAAGGACACTAATCTGTCGTAGAGTTTACTCCCCAGTTGATGGTACACATTTTCACCTGGATAGAGTGGGAACATGCATGTTAAGACCAGCGTTGCAAGGATTTGAACTCTGAACCCCCCCCCCCCCCAATCCTAACACCAGCAGCCTATGCCATCAATACTTACTTACTTACTGCCCATTATGCCAATTGGTATGTAAGGTAGCAATGAAGGATCTCCATCTCTCTCTTTTCATGGCAAGTGTCTTTATGGAATTCCAGGTTTTGCCCCAGTCTTTAATCTCATTCTCATGCCATGCTAGAATACCATAACAATACCATCTTACGAGGAAAGGAATTGAGTACTTTACCCATATTGTTGATTGGCAGTACAACGTATATAAGTAAAGTTACTAAGACGTCCAAACTTATTTGAAAGAAAAACTATAATAGACTATTGTTATGCAATACACTCAGCTGTGTGTCATGACAATGAGTGTTTGTTATAGATAAGATAATGAACATAGAAGTGCAGTGTAATATCTATTTTTATTCATCACGTTTTATCATTCAGTTTTTCTACATGGTAATTTTATTTTGGTGGTTATTTTCTGATAAGTAGCATTTGTTGCAGTTTTCTCAGGGGGTTTAGACATTTTTCTGGACATGAATTTTCATCTTTAAAAGATGATTTATCTTTCTTTCTTTCTTTCTTTATCAGCTCCCATTCTACCTTCTGGTGTATGGGTTTAGATGCCCGAAATGATCTTTCTCCAGGCTGCCCTGTCCTGACATTTTCTACTTCCTTCATTGAAAGTTAATTTTTTTGCTTTAATGCCTCTTTTATATCTTCTTCCCACTTTCTCCAAGGTCTGCCTTTTGGTCTTTTACCTTGAATTTTAGCACTGTATACTGATATAGCTATTCTATTGTCATTCATTTTGTTTTCATGCCCAAACCATCTCAGTTGATATATTTCTATCTTAGTTTTTATGCAATCTGCTTTGGTTTGATCTCTTATTGTTGTGTTTCTGATTTTGTCTCCTTTAGTTTTCCCTACAACTTTTTCTTAGATGATTCATTTCAGCTACCTGTACCCTACTATATTCCCTACTGTCTATGGTCCAGGTTTCACTGCCATAAGGGAGAGTAGGACAATAAACTGTGCTGTATACTGCTGGTTTTTGTTGACAATTCTTGTTTACCTAAAAATGCCTTTCCTAGATGGTTATATATTGCATTTGCCTTTTGGATTCTTTGGCTGATTTCTTCACTTAGTTTTCCCTCTGAGTTAATCATTACTCCTAGGTAATTGTAACCGTGAACTTGTTCTAAATTCACCCTGCCTGATTTAAGATTTTGTGTTTTAGCTTCCCTAGTTACTAGCAGTGTTTTGGTTTTATTTGCATTTACTCTCATTCCTCTTTTATTTAATTCTTTATTCATCATGGTGATATTCGACTGAAGTTCCCTTCTGATTTTCCAAACGTAACTAAAGCATCAGCAAATGAAAGCATTGCTACATTTACTGGTTTGAGCTTCCACATACCTACATTCATTTTTTTCATTTTTGAGGATGCCTTTGTGACGGAATCCACAAATGTGATAAACAAAAGAGGATGCAACCCTATAGTGATATCCCTCCTATATCTACATCAAATTCTTCATATACATTTCCAGCTACTTTCACTGCACATGTTGGTTTTTTGCAAAAACTTTTAATGGCTTCTTTTAAATTTTGCTCTATATTGTGCTCTTTTAAGGAATGCCATAGTTTGTCCCTCCTCACAGTGTCAAATGCCTTTTCTAAGTCAATAAAACACAGGTGCAGGTCAATATTTCTCTCAAGAAATTTTTCTATTGTTTGTCTAATTGTAAATATATGGCCTTGTACTAAGTTGCACACTTCTTCCTGGTCTAAATCCACTTTGGTGTTCTTCGATCTGATCCTGTACTCTTTTCTTTAGTCTCATTTCCAGAATTGTGGCATACACTTTTCGTGGTACGGTAAATAGTGATATCCCTCTATAGTTTGAGCATTCCATAGTTGATCTTTCCCCTTTTCCAGTCATCTGGCACCTGTTTTGACTTCCATGCTTGTTGACATTTTGCATGTAGTAGTTTGTCTGCCTCCCTCCCTTGGTTTTTAATCATTTCTGGATAAATTTGATCTGCTCCTGGGGCCTTTCCTAATTTCACTTTTCTTATAGCTGTTTGGATTTCTTCCATTGAGATATCTACATTTTCAGCTGTCTCATCTGGATTGCTTGTTACTCTTACTAATTGATCTGTACTCCTTGAATCATATGTTCAGGAGGGATTATGTAATTGTTGAAAATACTTCCTCCACGTTTCCATGCTGTCTTCTTTCATTATTTCTTCTTTGGCGTTCTTAATTTGTCATATTGGGCATCCTTTGGTCTTTTTCATGCTCTTCATTGCTCCCCAGAACAGCTTTTGATTTCCTTGATTGTTTTTGGAAGTCTTTGTCCAAACTCTTCCCACTATTCCTGTTTTGCTTTCCTCACTTCCTCTTTGGCGATAGTTTTTTTATTCCCATTATCTATCCTATCCTCTGGTCTCTTTGTTTGCAAGTGTTTCTTCCAGGCATTCTTCTTTCCTTTGATCTTAGTTTTGACATTCTCATTCTACCATGCTGTTCTTTTCCTATCTCCTTTAATTTGTTTCCTGCCACAGACGTGTTCAGTACAACTGCGGAGTGTTTCTTTATACATCTGCCACTTTGCTTCTATTGTGCTATCATTCAGATCCATCTGTCTTTCACTGATAAATCTTTTTATCCTAGATTGGTATACCTGTTTTACTACTGGTTATTTAGTTCCTCTATTTTGAGTTTTGTAGCTTTCTTCTCTTTCCTTTTCTGTTTGTTTTTTTCAGTCAATAATCTCCTTTTGGCAATCACTAGGTGGTAATCACTAAATAGTTCAGCTCCTCTGTTGACTCTTGCATCCATTGTGCTGTAAAAAGGGAGCTGCTAACTATTATGTAGTCTATGATTAACTTTTCACATCTGCCTTGATTTACTCTTGTATATTTGTGGATATCTTTATGAGGAAAAAATGTGTTAGCTATTTTCATGTTATTCTTTAGACAACAGTCTATTAGTCTCTCTCCATTTGGAGAAGTTGTTGTCTCCCCTTCTTTACCTATTTCTCATCCTGATGTTTTTACATTTTTGCTTACTATAGCCTTGTTATTTTTTGTCAGGGCTAACTCCCTTAGCCTTTGGTAGCTAAAAACCAGCCCGCAAGGCAGCAGGTTGTTATTTTCTGTCAGAGTTAACTCCCTTAGCCTTTGGTTGCTCAAAACCAGCTCGCAAGGCAGCAGGTTGTTATTTTCTGTCAGGGTTAACTCCATTTAGCCTTTGGTCAACCAAGACCGGCCTGCAAGGCAGCATGTTGTTTTCTGTCAGGGTTAACTCCCTTAGCCTTTGTCAGTCAAGACCCGCCTTTAAGGCAGCAGTTGACTCGTGGAGGGCGAGGCCGCCTAATCCCCGTACAGGTGCTCACCTGTGACTTATCTGTGCCCTACATTTCAAAGACTCACAAGATTCAAACTCATATCTTTTCAGGTGCTGGCCATGTCTATAATTGTTACCTGGATCACAAAAGATGTGAGAAATGGTGATCGTGATCTTATTGATGTAAAACCAAACATTGATGGAAACGAACAGATAAAGGTACGTCTTTACTTTTACTATATGCCAGATTTGTCCAAAGTTCTTACTTAGTCTCTATCTCCTTTGTTTTTTTCATAACAATTTTGCATTATCCATCACCTTTGATTTTTTTTTTTTTTTTGATTGATGTGTCCTTCAGGACGTACCCCTTTTGGGTGATTTTTGTTTGTGTTTGCAAGGATAAATAATGGAAAGGGGAGATATGTAAAATTGGGGAGGGGAAGGAGGATGAGAGAAGCAGGAACGTTGAAGACATCTTTTTGGCCTTTCTTAGAACTTGAGATCCGAGAATCTTCTGGCTCAATTAAGACAAAAATTTTGTTCGTACTCTGTACCTTAGACAGTAGGAATACAGTAGAGTACAGGCAGCCGAAATGAAATATCTAAGAAGAGTATTAGGGAAAACTAAAAGAGACAAAATCAGAAATAGGAAAACTAAAAGAGACAAAATCAGAAAATCAGAAAATCAGAAACACAACATTAAGAGATCAAAAACCAAAGCAGATAGCATAAAAACTAAGATAGAAATGAATCAACTGAGATGGGTTGGGCATGTTAACAGAATGAATGACAATAGAATAGCTAAATCAGTATACAGTACTAAAACTCAAGGTAAAAGACTAAAAGGCAGACCTCGGAGAAAGTGGGAAGAAGACATGAAAGAAGCATTAATGCAAAGAAATTTAACTTTCACGGAAGGAAACAGAAAATGTCAGGACAGGGCAGTTTGGAGAATAATCATTTCAGGCATCTAAACCCATACACCGGAAGGTAGAATGGGAGCTGATAAAGAAAGAACTCTGTACATATATACGTGTATGTTGTCATAATTTTTGGCTTATATTCGAGAGTCTCAATAGATAAGATTTTAAAAAATCATTTTTATTCTGTATTGCTCTTCTCTCTTCTAAATTGAATCCATAGGTTCATGTCATTTTAAGTAATCTGTTTGTTACACTGTTACAAATAAATTCATTTAAAGAGAGAAGGTTGAATTGAAAATTGTTTAAATTACTCAGCTGTCATTTTATGAACAGTAATTTTCATGATTGTTAAATTGTGAGCAGACATATATGTGCTCCATGATTCAATGACTCTTAAAGGGAAACCCATAGACAAAGAATAGTAAAAGTCTTTTGGGTGACTTCTTGTAGACCATAGTGGCATCAGTGACCTAATGGTTAGGTTGCAGACTCTAAGTCATCAGGTCCTGCGTTCAAATCCTAGCAATGCTAGGTCGGACGTTATGTTCCTTGGAAAACACACTTAAAATGCATTTTCCTCCCTCAACCCAAGATGCAAATGGGTACCAGTAACAGCTTGGGAGTAAAAATCTGCGACAGACCAGCGTAATGTCTAGGAGGTGATTATTATTACCTGTTTTGCTTCACACTATAGAAACCGAGATAAGCTCCAGCTCTGAGGGCCACAAGAGCCTTAAAGGGACATAACTTACTTTACTTGCAGACCATTACTTCCGACTGTCGTGTACAACATTAATGGTAAATGCTATTGTTCAAATTTACTGAAGTAAAATGTTTTTTGCCACTACAAACTTGCGCCAGCATATCGTTTTTTCTTTTTTTTTCCAGGATGTCAAATTCAAACCATTAGGAGGATTTGCTCTGCTACAAGCAAAAGAAGAAGGTAAAAAGAAGCAAAGGCTACACACCTTGATTAGAGAGCTCGTCATCTTCACATTTATGTTCACCATCTTTCTGGCCACAGTCTACGTCAACTACTGGAGTAGCAGCATTTATTATGCAAATGCTAATATTTTGAACAAATTCCAACACTCGTCATCAAGTCCCAACGTTTCAGATTTAAAGAGGTATGATATGATGTCACCTAGGCTCCTACATTATGCTGATTGGCTGACATAGATCTTGTTTAACAATGTAACTCTAGATCATCGCCTAAGCATGGTCTGTCTCTACTTATGATATTGTTTACAGATTTATTATTTTCCCGAGCACTTAGTTTCACACTGTAGTAAGCAGCTTTAAGACCTCTCGAAAATGGAGATTCTTAGATTGTTCAGATCTAACAATTGTCATTTGTTTTTTTAAATATTCATTTATTTCTCAAACTCTCAAAATACAAAAGGTAATGAGTCATACTTATTGTTCTTATTATGCCAAAGCTTATGGCTCATTACAAATAAATAAGATTAAGATGTACATTATACACTTTTAATTCTGTTGGTTTTAAGACCTGAAAAGGTTGTCTATATAGGATAGATGTGTACAAATATACTTAATCTTCAACTGTGATCCACCACTGTTTTCAGCATAAGTGAGTACTGGAACTGGACCCAAGAATCGATGGCTACATCTGTTCATTTAGAAGAGTTGAATTTGGCTGAATCTTTTGGTCGCTTGATGGGCCGAGCGTGGCTGAGACAAATCAGAGTGAAAGAGGTACAGATGCCATGCATTATTCAACCTTTAAATAGTTGTAAATGAGGGTAAGAAATAACAGAGATTTAAATGAATTATTTAATCTTCATGTTTGAACGGCAAGAGAGTGAAAGAAGCAACATTGTAAGTGTGATTTTAATCATTCGCTGTTTCTATATGAAATGTACTTTTTGTTGTTGGCTGAAGTGATTATTTTTGCTTTTGAGTTTAGGTTTTTGCTTTAACTATGTACATGAGTAAATGTCAAAATACAGTCATCCTATATCATTGAAAAGTTTGTAGCGGCCTTGGTTGCCATAGAAACGGCCGCCATCTTCGATTTCGACCCAATTTTCAAAATCTATCTCCTCTCCTAGTTATGAATAAAATCACTCAAAACCTGTGCAGATCGACTTTTCCATTCAGTATCTAAAGAGTGATGTCAGGTTTTTAAAAATATTTTGGATAGTTTTTTTTTTAATGAATTTTTTTAAATACCATATATCGTGAATGTACAAAAACTGCATTTTTATTACAAAAAATAATAATTTCTCAAAAAATTTACAATATATGAGAAAAAAAACAAGTCATAATTCTATTAACAGTGACAAGAGGAACCTGTGTGCAAATGTAATACAAATCGTTCAGTAAATGGCAGAGGAGATAGAATTTTAATGTGATAAAACTACATTTCGAGAAAAATGCAAGCAAAAATATTGAAAAAATAACACAAAACAAACTCTCCGGCAGATTTCCCTTGTTGTAGCAGCCCCTTACTCTTTCGACAGTCTCTGGCATTGTAACTTATGTAAAGAGGATTATAAATCTAGGTTTAGATGTGCACTGTTGTGAAAACAGACGTCAAAATGACCAGTTGTGCGCAGTGTTTACATACACACTGACGCGCAACGCCTCTTACATCACACAGCAATGGGCCAAGCAACTAGCGATGTTGGCAGAAGCCAGGCGACCTCGGTGTTGCCACATTTGGCGATTAGCTGCCAATATACAGGTTTTTACTACCATCTTCTGAGTCAGTATTAGGGTAATTTACGTCAAAATTTTGACTGTTTTTACCTACCCTAGCCTGCAAAATATTTTGTAAAAAAAAAAAATTATTACGTCATATGGACATTTTTCTGCCATAGACTTGTAGATAAATGATCATTCTACCCAAATTTGCAAAGAACAGAAAATCAACCGTTTGGTCCCAAACTCGCTAGTCCAGGTGACTTAACCCATCCAAGGAGTTCTTCTGTTTGTCCGATAGATTTATGTGTGTGTGTGTGTGTTAATTTCTTAAATCAAAAAATTGTTTTTTTCATTGTTTACTTCTCCTCTTTGCTCTTTCTAAATTATGTCAGTGCTTTTCTTGTATTCAGTATCATGTCCTGCTGCGACAGAAAGAGCCTGGCCATACATTGAAGAGCTTGACACCGGAAGATGTGTGAATGAAGCCAGCGATAACCCCGACACTAACCCCTACATGGTGGGATGGGTCAATAGCTCAACGAGCCTTTACAATTACTCATTCTCATCTGCTGGGCAACTTGACATGTAAGGAGTTTGGTCAGCAATTTGAATGTCATTGTTTCATTTTTAATTAGGCATTTGTACTTATAGATTATCCTTTCAAGCAAATTCACAGTGCTCATATCTGTTTTACAGTCTGTAACCCTTCTTGAAATTTGGATTATTTTTCTTATACATGAATGCATATGAAATATAAACTTATTAAGCAAAATAATGTGAAAAGGAAAACCAATTAACAAGTGCTACATTTTTCTTGTTTTATTAGTTATAAAGTGTTGGTAAAAAATGTAAAAAACTCTGTTGTAGATTTTATACGTCCAGTTGAAGTTTAAAATGTCCTTTCAGGGACACAGAAGTATGTATACTGTGATATGATAAAATAATAACGACTGTATGAGCTTTGAAGATCTTAAAGTTTTTTATTCAAGGTTTTCAAAATTTGGTCAGTGGCTGCTTTACCAAGGAGGTGGCTACATTCAGTATTTAGGAACAACTTATAGTGACACTCTTCAAGTGCTGAGCAACTTACAATCAGATGGTTGGATGGATCTCAGAACCAGAGCAGTGTTTATGGAAGTGACGTTATACAATCCGAGTGATGACTTTGCATCTTGTGTCACTGTCTTGACTGAGTTTCCAATTTCAGGTCAGATTCTTCAAATATGACATATTAATTATCTATTGAAAGTTTATTATTTCTGTACTAGATTAGCCCTTAGCTTCCTGAATATAAAATATAAGGTTAGCTTTAGAATTTTGAATATAATTACTGAGAACTCAATCAAACAAATCTTGTTGAATTTTTTGTCCAATGCTTTTCTTATTTAATCTCTAATTTACATAAGTTTTAATGTGAATGTATGTGTTTATCATTGAATTCTAGACTTAATTCTAGGTCTACTTCATCATTGCCATTTATAGAAATATTCATCTACATACATATCTGGTTATTGAATATAGATGAGATATTATAAGGGTCTTATTCCTGTCACTGTGTCATAATAGAAATCTACCTTTGTAACCAAAAAATGACTGTTCTGTGAAGCAGACTGCTGATGCATGTTCAGCTTTACTACCTACTTATTGGGGAATTAGCTAGAGTCATTGTTCCTACTTAAATAATGTGTGAAACGTAATAAAATGTGAGAGGGTGTAATCAACAGTAAAACAGCAGTATAAAATTCTATGTTGGCACCAGTAAAGGATGCTAAAGAAATTTCATTTAACTGTCATACATTTGTTTTTCTTCTGGATGATTTTAAAACTGAAATGGTTTCATTCATAGTACATGTGTAATAAATTGCTTTTTTCCACAAGATTTTGACATATGAGGAATGTGTCAGCTTATTATTCATAACTAAAAATATTTTCAAGACTAAACGATTAGATTTTAAGACTTGGACAACTGTAAAATGGTTTATTTAGTTTTGGTACTCTCTTTTCTTAATAAAACAGAGATATTTTATTCATTCTTATCATCTGACAAGTATGAAAGTATCATTTTTATCGTCTAATAGGTGGTGTGCTGACACAAATTACAGTTTCTACTGAAAAGCTTCTGCGTTTCACTTCTGGAGTTGTCGATCCTCTCATGGTTTGTGAGGTAAATATTTTGTTGTTATTTGTTGTCATAGGACATTTTATATGGTATTAATCATTGTAATCTTTTCATGGAAGGAAAAAAGTTGATGCTATGTATATGTGTGAAGTCTTGATCAATGAATTATAATATATATCTGTGCAAACTTGATCAGTGTATTATTATATTAGGTTTTGTGTGTCTTATCTTCATGATATTCATTCTTTGCCTTTTGACATAATTTATAACCTTTTGATCCTCATTTCCTTCTCATTTCCTCAACCAGGTTCTGTTTACTCCATTCATCATCTACTTCCTAGTCATGCTAGTGTTGTCTGTGAAAGGAGAAGGTCTCAAGTATTTTACCCACTTTTGGAGCTGGGTGGACATTGGGATTTGCATCTTGTCAACAATTTGTCTGGGGCTGTACATCGCATGTGTTTCTATGGCAACTGAAGAGATCAAATCATTTTTGGACAATCGGGCAGAACCAGCCAATCTGTTCACCCCAGTCCTGTACCACACTTTATTACGCTATTTGAAAGCAATTCTTCTGCTCCTGTTTCATTTGAAGGTATGTCAGCTGACTCAATAATTTAAAAAAAATCATTTACTTTATAAATGTTTCCCTGTTGGCTTTTTGTTGGCCTAACTACACATAAACCCATTTTGAGAAAATAAAGGCTCTAAGATTCACAGCTAGAAGGAGAATCTGAAGTTATGACAAAATTCAAGTGAAATTTGTTCTAGATGTAAATTGAATTGTGTTATAAATATTTTGTGAGATTAGACAATTGACGACTGTGAATCTGATCCTGATTTTAACTCCAAACTTTTCAAGAACTGAAACAAGACTGCACATATTACATGCCCTATTTATGATTTATTATTTTGAATTTGACATGGAATAATATCTGCATTATGATTTTTTTCTCCCATTTCTGAAAAAGAAAGCTTTTCAAAATCCTTGGTAAGATGCACGAATATAATACCATGCATTTGTGGGTAATTTAGACATGCATGGAGTTTTAATATTATATAAATATGTGTAAATTTTGCATTGATAATAAGAAATTGTCACTTTTGAGTTCATTTAGGTTTTTCAAGTTGGGTCAGGGTTTTATTTTTATTTGGTGTTTGGGTATCTCTTTTAGTTTGCATGAATGTTGTTTTAACAAAATCGAGACTGATCACTTTATTTTTCATGATAAAACGTTTTTAGCATGACTGTTATGTTTTTAGCTAATAAGTAAAGTGTTTTTTGATAGCTCCAGTAACGACAAGGCGGCAACGTTTTCCTGTTTAGGTTACTCACATTTGTATATTGTTTCACGGAACAGGCTTTCATTTTTACTTTTCACAAACTGCTATCAAAATTTTCTCAACAAATTTGTTAAGAAATATAATTTTTTTGCTGTTGTATCCATACCCTTCATGCACTGTGATAGTTTTGTGAGCGTGAGTGTCTTGTTAAGAATCATTCTTTTCTTTTATATCAACTTTGATACATTGCTGTATAGTTATACTGTTGTTGTGCTCACAATTAAATTATGATCTCTATGTTTACGTGGCGGTTTGTGGGTATTGCTTATAGGCCCTGCTCTTTTCCTTTAATTACTTGACATCTGTCTCTCATCCTACTATTCTCTTTCAACTCTAAGATTACCGGATATGGTAAATGGAGAAAATCACAATCAATCAATTTTTATGGTCTGTTCTGTTTGTAGTCTGACCTTAGAGAAAAACAATCTTATATGGAATTACTTTTTCAAATAGAAGTTATGGGAAAACAAGTCTATAATTACTGTAATGAAAGACTAATGAAGGTACGAAATTTTTTCCTAAAGGGAATGTAAATTTAAAATTGTTCTTTCATGCCATTCTTTAGTGTTCAGTAGCTTTTTATTATTGCTCCTCGATATCTTCTTCTCTGGACTGTTATATGGTGTGGCTGTATTATGAGGTATTATGAAGAAAGGGCTTTTCTGTCTTAATGTAATGCGTCAAATGTCTTTTTTCATTCTTAAGAGATCTATTTTGACTTTTTTATAATCTGTGGTGTAATAATACTAATTTCAGATTGTGAAGCAAATACGATTCGTGAGACCCTGTACAAATTTTATATGACACTCGCTGTTGCTAAAGGACCATTGTCAGGAGTTTGCTTGATTTTTCTCTTTCTCCTGTTGGCTTACAGTGGTTTGACACATTTGGTAAAGACATTTCTCATTGCTCATGAATTACCATATATTGCAACAAACACTTTTTTTAAAACTTTTGATGAGTAGTAAACAACTTGGTTTGGTTTCGTTTAAATATTACATTAGAAAAATTCACAGCTTACAATTTTCCCGTCATTATTTTCATGCTTTGTAGTTAGTATATAGCAAGTCAAAGCTGTAATATACCCGAGAGTCTATTAGCTATCTTTCATTTCTTGGAAACATTTTAACTGCATTATGGTGTTTAATGTGTTATGGTGCTACTTAGGAGCCATCGGCCAATGATTTAATAACTTTAATCTGAAAAGTTTGATACCTATTCACCATGACATACAGGATAGTCACAGTTTTATTGTGTTATTGTGTTACTTAGTAACCATCAACCAGTGATTTAATGACTTTAATCTGAGAGGCCAAATACCTGAGAAACCATGAGACACATGATAGTCACAGTTATGATAAAACACAAAAAATGACACTTATTTTACAGATCTACGTGTCCGTAGTGGAGGCTACAGAAGTTATGGTCATGCTTTTACTTCACTCTTTGGAGTTATGTGTGGACCAACAACATTCACGCCTCTTTTTGAGGCTGAGAGGGTCCTGACCCACATTGTGTTCTTATCCTTTGGACTGTTTGTGTACGGCTTGACCATCGCTCTGATTGTGGCCGTATTGTCATTCTCTTACAAGTGTTCAAGGTCTCAAATGTGTTACAAAACAAGTTTGGAAGCAAGAGACTACGAAATGGTCGACTTTTTCCTCAAGAGATTCAAACTCATGACAGGAATAGAGAAACCAAAGCCTGTGAGAATTATTTTGTTATTTAATCATATTATAGCAATTTAATATAATGTTAAAGTAACTTTGAAATAAAATGGTACAATAAAATTATAAAACTTATACCTGATGCTAAGTATATACTACAGACTATAGAAAAGAAAATCAAGTGTTTCCTTTGATAGAATACATCCTACAGCATAATTTGAGTATAGTCAGTGCAGTCCAAATTTATTTGTATGGAATAGCATTAATCCAGAGCAATTCACTCTACTTTTCCTCTTGTATATTTCTGTGTACTTTTAGACTAAGTTGATCTAATATGGTCGTTGATTATCCCAGGTATCTGTCTATGTAATTGCCCCTGGATTTCTTATTTGCTTTAATCTATTATATTTTTTCTTGCTAGTTCCCTTCAATTCACACCTTTCATTTGTACCTTAGGCTTTCCGACATGTCAAGTTTGAAGGCCTGCCCTCACTTCCTAGCCGTGGCACAAGTTCAAATCTTTCTTCAAGACAATCATGTTCTAGTCCTATCTCCGGGTCAACAGAGTCTGATCATCTTGACCTCAATAGCCAGAGTCTGGACTATTTAATGGCTTCTCTGCTGCCTACATGGGACCAAGTGACACAATCATTCCAAAAGGTACCATATGTCACTGAAAATAAAAGCTTACAGTATCTTTTACTCATTTTACTCATTGGTTCCCAGAAATTCAATACTTTGAAAGAAAGAAATATTAGGTAGATCTTTCAAAATAGAATGGAAGAAAATGAAGATATAAATAGATGGGAATCGTTCAATTTTAAAGATTTGAAACAAGGATAAGAGTGCCAATTGATCGCAACTTTTTAATATGATTATATTTTCTACTTATTTTAAACGCCTCTTTTTTACAATTTCTTTCTTTGCTTTTTTTCCTCTTTTTCTTTGTTATCCCATAGGTTTACACAAATTTTATGATGGTGTTTTAACACCTTGTATTGATCATTGCTTCCCATTTTTCATTTTTAGATTGAAGAGCTGGAAAAGCAGGAAGAAGATTTGACAAAACGTTTACAGGATACTGTTATAAATTTGTCCCCCACCAACAAAAACTCTCAGGGAATGCAACTCAAGGTCTTCTCAACCCCGACCATTGTTGGCAAACCACCTCTTGATCCAAAAGCAAGCTTTACCCTCGTACATGACAGAAATGGCAGCAGAAAGCCAACACTTATTAGAGGCAGAGCAAGTATGACTCCACCGTCAACCTTTTCTTCTGATGTAAGTGAAAATTAAAAAATGACAGCTTAAAAACACTGAAATCCATTACTACAGTTTTTCAATTCACTTTAGCAAAGAGGAAGATGAACTGGAAAGAGAGACTTAGAATGCCCAGTTCTCAATTGAAATATTGTGTCTTGGTCTCATTTTCACGATTAGACATCATATCACACCATCATGGAACTTCATATGTACACATCAAGTACAGTTTGAACTAATGTTATGTACTTGATGTGTGCATATGAAGTTCCATGATGGTGTGATATGATGTCTAATGTCATGAAAATGAGACAAAGACACAATATTTCAATTGAGCACTGGGCATTCTAGAGTCTCTTTTCCAGTTCATCTTCCTCTTTGCTGAAACTTTTCAATTTCTCATCTGACACTAAGTTACATATTGTTGAAAATTTCTCAATTCTGTGAAAGGCAACAGCAAAATTATTAATTATAACAATCATTAAAAGCTCTGATAAATCATTTGTCTAAATAAAGGAGAAAAACTGACAAACGAAGATGTCTAAACTCCATTAAGAAAGACAACAAGAACATGTCACACTCCTGGTATGATTGTAGATCAGATGACACATATAAACTTTTTCTTGTGTTCTTATTAAGTACCGATAACTGACTCAATCTTGAGCACTACTGTCAGCATACATGTTTTTGAATATAGCCATTAACTGTTAAAATGTCATTTTGTTTTTAA
Organism: Doris montereyensis; assembly: GCA_037039925.1. Lineage (NCBI taxonomy): Eukaryota > Metazoa > Mollusca > Gastropoda > Nudibranchia > Dorididae > Doris > Doris montereyensis. Next base: position 499,478 of record JAXRKP010000080.1, on the reverse strand, counting down.
AGTGATGAGTTTAATTCTGTTTTTAAGTTTTGAGTACTACTACTGAGTTAAATTTCTATTGGCAGGTTGTTCCACCATCTTACTGTACTAGGGTCAAATAGCGGGATAATCAATGTTTGAAGATGGGACCATACCATATAACATGTTTGACAGCCTGATCGAGTTCTTATTTTAGCTGATTCAATAGGAAAAACAGTTGGCCATTTACAGCTTTACAGGGAACATTTATTTTATTTCTGACTACGTTCTTCTAAAGGTATTAACTGTAATGGATTCATGTTGGTTTCAATATTTCCTTTTGTGTACATGTGATTAGATTATAAGTTACAAAACGGGCTGCATTCTTTTTGCAATTTCTCAATCTCTTGTACACAGGTCTGGTGGTGTGGGTTCCAGACTACGCACCCTTGCTTGTTTACGCACCTTTGCTTACTTTTGTCTCCTCCCTCCACTGTGGCATTTGTTTTTCAAACAAATAAGAAAGAGAAACTCTTTTATACTCAATCATATGCCTGTCATTTCTATCTTTTCATGTTGTAGGCTTCATATGAAAGTAGAAGTAAGAGACCGTTCAGTGACCAGGGTATTCGTTCTGGCCCCAACCAAGGACACGACACAGCTCAAATCGTGAAACTAAATGGCTCTGCACATGAAAGAGGAGTCCCGGCCCAGGTTTCTACTGCAAAGATTCCTTTGTCATCAAACAAGAAGCAACCACTAGATGTAGCTGCGTTGGAGGATAAACCAAAACGAAAGCAGAAAGAAGCATGGAAATCTAGTTGTTGAGTTTTTGTCATTGCTTTTCAGTTTATAATACATAAGCGTATTATTTTGCCAGTCTCTAAGCTTACAGTTATCAATAACCATGTTAATTATCAATAGTTTTTTTACTGTAATGGTGAAAATTCCATGCAATTCAATGTGAGTTGAATAAAGTAAAAATGTAAATACATGTAGTTTACATTAAATGACTGATATCGGATGTGACACTTCATCATCAAATTCTCCATTTCTTTTCAGAATACATCAATCAGTATAGATTGAACTTAAAATCATGATATATCCATTATCTGATTAATTACTTTTGACAACTACATTTACAAACACATTCAGAGCTACATATGGCAAAATGATTTCTTAAGAATTGTATTACATGAGAACAAATGACCATTTGTATAGTGGTCAGGTTGTAAGCTGTCCATTCTGGTGGTCGGTGTCAAGACAATTGAGATGCCGGTGAAAGATATTGACCTGAAATTCGTGCCAGGCAAAACCCATCACTTACTACGAGATAAACAAATCTAGCGCAAAAGCCCTACCGGGATTGCAAAAATTCATAGCTTCTCAGGTACTCTTGCTTTATGATAAAGGTCCCTGGGAAATTTTTTAAAGGTCACTAGTAAAATTTGTCAAAAGCCTCTATCAAATTCATGAAATTCCCAATCTATGACAATAGGAAATAAGCTGGTTCCTAGTGGTTGGGCTGTTGGAACTGAGATCATATGGTCTTGTGTTTGAATCCCAGCAATGCTAGGTTGGACATTGTGTTTCTTGGGAAATACAATCCAGATATCCCCACTTAATCCAGCTGCAAATGGGTACCAGAATCAGCTGTGGAGGAAAATCTGCAACAGAGTAGCGTCCTATCTAGAAGGTGATGTACTGTCACCTGTTCCACTTTATGTTATAGAAAACTGGAGATAAGCTCCAGCCACGGGCCATAATGGCCTTTGAAAAAATTCACTTGCTAACAATATTAATGATTCTGACAACTTATAATGAAGTGAAAAAGAAAGAAGCTGATCAAGTACACCATTTTCATTTTGAAATCATCACTATATTGTCTACTTTATGTTGCTGTTGATGTTTATTCCATGGTAAAAATTAACGTTTTCATGTTTTGTGATCTAAAATGGTTTACAATTTTATTTGCAACTCAATGTTTTGTTTTCACTAAAACTAAAAATCATTCGTCCACGATAATATTTTGAAGGAAAGATCTGCATTTTGTCTTTTTATGGTAATCGCCTTTGATAGAGGAGAGGCATACATTTTGTCTCTGTGTCTTTTTATAAATCTTTTTTGAGAGTTGTGTTTTTTTTAAAGCATGTTACTTGCTGTCTCTTTTCTAAGGTATTTAAAGTCTGTGATATATTGTTATATAAATTCCATGTCATTTAATGCTTTTTTGATGTATAATTTATTTTGTCCAATTCCTGCAGTCATTACCAGCCAAGATCATGTGTTCATTGCTTGTCAAACAAATTTCTTATCCTAGGTTTGAAATGAAGTTGTGAATGGAATTTTTTAGCATAAGTTTGTTCTGTCATACTGCTCAACAATTTTACAAGAAATTAATGTCTTTTGAAACATATTAATACTATGTCAGATTAATGAGAGGAACTAAACAACAAAGCACATAAGTGCCTTATTGAGTTTGTATGAGGATAAGAAGGCTGTTATATTTACTTATAGTAGCATGGTCATACTAGAAAGTATGGGTATATAAAAAGCTCTCATGCAAATGAAAACATGTGAAATATTATATTAAGTTTTTCCATTATGTTAATTGGATATTGGAGGAGGGGGGGGGGGGGGATATTTGGCAAGAGAGTCTGTTTTTGTTTTAGATAATAATTTATTTTATTTTTTAAAGTTTTTTTAAGTTGAGAGTTGCTTTATGTGCGTATGTGCGTGCGTGCATGTGTGTGTGTGTGTGTGTGTGTGTATGTGTGTGTGAGAGAGAGACAGACACAGACCAAAAAGAAGAAGGAATAAATGCTTGAGGCATACATTTTTGAAGAGGAAAAGATTTTTTTTAGTTAGAGATGAAATTACTTGCTATGTTATCCATTGACATTTAAGAAAGTTTTTACAATTTTTTTTAGTTATGTGAATGTGACGTTTGAGGAGGTTCAACATTTCATTATACCCCATGGATAAGTTTCTCAGTCATTTTTCTCTTTCATCACAACTCTTTACCTTTTCTACTTTGCTGGTCAGTTTTTTTTTAAAAGCTTTTATTTCTTTCTATCTAGTCAGATTGTGTTTATTAGTGGTAAGTTTCTATCTTCCAGATCTCATTTGTTTTGTTTTTAGGTATTCATCCAGTTTCTTCTCTTTACGTCTTAGATTGCATTAAATTATTGATCTCCTGCTGCCTGTTAACTATGGCATTTATCAATAATTTAGTTTTTGCCTTCATTGCTTGAAGAGTGGTGTACTTATTGTTTTAATGATAAGTAGGAAACAAATGCTTTATGAAATCAATACTTGATACCTCTGTAAAATATTATTAAAAAGTGTGTGGATTTCCTTTAAGGACATGACTTAATCTCCATGGGACCTGTTTCCATTCACCTGTGGTGATTTAGCGCTTCATGCTTCACATTTTAGAGATATGTTTTCATTTTATAAATGTATTCTTTGCCTTGTATGACTGTTTTATGCTTTATACTCATCCAGAGTGGCAAATTTATCTAGTTTACGTTTTGTATCTTATTTTTGTAGTAGGAGAGGGGAAGGGTAGGATGTGTTTTAGCCGTGAATAAATTGAATGGAGACAATCACATTTGACCTTTTGATTTTGCTGATATTGGTTTTACCTATCCAAGAAGATGGGTCAAAATATGCATAGGTATGTGAGGGAGAAACCAGACTAAATGTTTGTATGCGTTGTGGGCTCCAGTAGGAGTAAATATTTTTTTGTATACAAAAAGTTTGATTTTGTATCAATGATCTTGTTATTCTTTGTTGAAATAATTAAAGATTTAAATTTAAAGGTTTAAAAATAAAATAAGATTAGCATCATCATGACCTGTTGTTTAAAACTGCTTAGATTATACATTCTGGCCTATCACGGAACTTCATGTATGTACATGCAAAAAAAAACGGAATTTACATCTGCATTGATTTTGTATATTTTGGTTTTAAGTATTATTTGAAGGATAATATAATACATCTATAATATAAAAAGCAAACTGCTTAAGCAGGCATAGATATCAATGTAAGTCATGATATATTTTATTTTGACTGATTTAAACTATGTGATGATAATGTTTTTTACGTCATTTTCATAAAATGAAACATGTTTTATAATACATTGATAGCTAAAATAACTTATGGTCTTAGAAGAATTTTTTTTTAAAATTTGTAGTTTTGGGAAATTGACAAGTTTTGATGTTGTTTGTTTTTGTTGGGTTTTTGTTTGGTGGTGTTCTTGTTCCTGGTGGAGCTTGTTTTGGGTTGCTGTTTTTTAAATTATTATAATGGGGTGGTGGGTGGGTGGGTTGACTGTGAACATCATAATGTATGATTAGTTGTGTTATGCATACTTGTAAATGGTGCCAAACAACATCACACCAATTGAATTTAGGCTAGGCATCTATAATCGTCTTAGATCTGAGATAGGCTTACATGTAAGAAATAAAAGGTTCATAGTTGACAGTATCATTACTAAAACTTTCTCCCTCATTTCAGACTTACATAGATTGACACATTCGCTGTTGCTGTGTAATATCAAATGTAACTCAAATTTTTTAAAGATAATCTTGACAAGTCATGCAAACATCATTTTCAAGTTTAAATTATCCTTGTAACAAATTAAAATTTTTATGTCCTATTCCAAAATGTACTGGTTTGTTTCCTTCCCTCCTACAGAGATGGGAAGGATGGATAAGAAGAATGGTAATTCCTTGGTATTTTTTTTTTTTAAAACCATGAGACATGATTATTTTTGTAAACAATTTTTATTTGAAAAGATTGATTTTTTACCAACTTTTAGATATAATACTTGAGTGTGACCGTCGAAACTGTTTTTATGATTTCCTTTTGCACTGTAGTACGACCATTATACGGCCACTTCCTGATTATCCGTCAATATAAACCTTCAACAGTCTTCCATTTAGTTCATGATTATCGCATTAATTGGTGATTTACTCCTGTAAATTTTTAACTGCCTTTATATATTTAACATTATACATATATTTACATTCACTGAAAGAAATATCAGACATGATTTTTTTTTAGATTTAGTAAAATTTATAGTATTTTTAAAAATTCTTTGCCTTAATCAAATTTGTATGTGATTTAATGGGCTGCCATGATTGAAACTATCTGATATCTTTTCGTTTAGATATGGTTTTGACTTCATACACTTTTCTCTATAATCAAAGTAAAGTAATCAATGACTAAGAAATTACAACTTGTTCACTAAACTTTATGAAACTTGTTTGTTTACAAAATCAAAGGCAATGATTTTTTCAAAAGAATATACTTGATGATATAGATCTATATCAGTTTTGTACTTGTCAATCATTTTTGTCACACAAAGAAATTGTTATGCATGTATTCATATAACAGATATTTGTTCAGCTTGAATTTTGTCATTGATGTTTTTATGATTTCCTTGCATAAATTAATATTAATTTATAAGAATATCATGGAACATTAATCAAGGTGTAGTATAACCAGGCCCTATAAGCAGTTTTGAAATAAGATGGAATTTAAACACAACGTGTATATTATTAAACTAGTAACATCTATAAGACGAAAGTTCCCTGCCATGGGGACTAAATGAATAATAAATGGTAATTAACTACAAACGTTTGTCTAGTCTGTTTCACTTTTGATGGGGTGGTGGAGTGTTCCAGTTTTGTTCTCATTTTGCAAATTATTACTTAAGAAAACAATTGTGGTACCCATGTGAAATGGTATGGATCATACAATGAAATTAGTTGTGATAGCCATGTGAAATAGTATGGATCATACAATGAAATTAGTTGTGATAGCCATGTGAAATGGTATGGAGCATACAATGAAATTAGTTGTGATAGCCATGTGAAATGGTATGGATCATACAACAAAATTTGTTGTGGTAGCCATGTGAAATGGTATGGATCATACAATGAAATTAGTTGTGATAGCCATGTGAAAGGGTATGGATCATACAACAAAATTTGTTGTGGTAGCCATGTGAAATGGTATGGATCATACAATGAAATTAGTTGTGATAGCCATGTGAAAGGGTATGGAGCATACAATGAAATTAATGGTGATGGCCATGTGAAATGGTATGGATCATACAACAAAATTTGTTGTGGTAGCCATGTGAAATGGTATGGATCATACAATGAAATTAGTTGTGATAGCCATGTGAAATGGTATGGATCATACAATGAAATTAGTTGTGGTACCCATGTGAAATGGTATGGATCATACAACAAAATTTGTTGTGGTAGCCATGTGAAATGGTATGGATCATACAATGAAATTAGTTGTGATACCCACATGAAATGGTATGTATAAAAGATCCAAATCAGTTGTGATACCCACATGAAATGGTATGTATTAAAGATCCAAATCAGTTGTGATACCCACATGAAATGGTATGTATTAAAGATCCAAATCAGTTGTGATACCCACATGAAATGGTATGTATTAAAGATCCAAATCAGTTGTGATACACATGTGAAATGGTATGAATCATAGAGCCAAATAATTTGTGATACCCATGTGAAATGGTATAAATCATAGATCCAAATCAGTTGTGATACCCATGTGAAATGGTATAAATCATAGATCCAAATCAGTTGTAATACCCATGTGAAATGGTATAAATCATAGATCCAAATCAGTTGTAATACCCATGTGAAATGGTATAAATCATAGATCCAAATTAGTTGTGATACTCATGTGAAATGATATAAATCATAGATCCAAATCAGTTATGATACCCATGTGAAATGGTATAAATCATAGATCCAAATCAGTTGTGATACCCATGTGAAATGGTATAAATCATAGCCAAATCAGTTGTGATACACATGTGAAATTGTATGAATCATAGATCCAAATCAGTTATGATACCCATGTGAAATGGTATGAATCATATAGCCAAATCAGTTGTGATACCCATGTGAAATGGTATAAATCATAGATCCAAATCAGTTGTGATACCCATGTGAAATGGTATAAATC
>JAXRKP010000080.1:472500-477500 GCA_037039925.1 Doris montereyensis | reverse complement strand
GAGAGAGAGAGAGAGAGAGAGAGAGAGAGAGAGAGAGAGAGAGAGAGAGAGAGAGAGAGAGAGAGAGAGAGAGAGAGAGAGAGAGAGAGAGAGAGAGAGAGAGAGAGAGAGAGAGAGAGAGAGAGAGAGAGAGAGAGAGAGAGAGAGAGAGAGAGAGAGAGAGAGAGAGAGAGAGAGAGAGAGAGAGAGACCAACAGACAGACAGAGACAGAGACAGTCAGAGAGCAATACCTAAATGTGCTAGAACGTTACTTTAAAGCCCTTTAAACAAAATCGTTTAAATGAGTTATTCAACGTACAACATTTAAAACATTTGGATTAGACAAATAATCAATGTACAAGGGCCCACAACATTCTAACTTAAAAGCGTTTGGGTTTGCTTCTCTTCTCCCCCCTCTCCCGTGTGTTGTTTTGAGCTCTGCTTCCACTTTGAACATTATCTAGATGGGGGAAAAGACAATATAAAAATCTGAATCAAGTTCTGAAAATTGTATTTTATAAAGTGCTTGTGTCCATTCAAGTCTCATCCTCTTTGTTTAAATCGTTTGGTTTTTTTTGTTTGTTTAATTTGAAGATGAAAAGCAACGAATGCAAATGATGGTGTGTTGAAGCCTGCATATATTTCACGGATGTTAATTTGAACGACGTTAATGAATAGAGTAGTCATATCGAGTTCACAAACAAAAATGAGAATAAAAAGTTTTTATTCACTTAATATTTTTGTTACTCCAATACTTCAGTCTAAAGAAGTTTCTCCTCTTTTCTGTCCACCCCGCCCCAACCCACAAACACACACACACACACACACACACACACACACACACACACCTACATACACACCCACCCCATAACTTACACATTGTCGTCTGGGAACGAAATTGAAAAGGCAAAGAAGTTATAAAAATCAGTATTCTTCTTTTTAAGCGCTTTCTCTCGGCTTGGTCACGATTCGGTAGACCGCACCTTGTTAAGAAGTCCAGTCGTCATGGCTCATTGATCAATTCACGTCGGCACTCTTCTTCGAATTGACGACGACCTTTGTGTTAACATGCGAACTGGATTTTGAGTCTGAAGGATATCATTATCCTTTCAGGAGATAACGACCACGTTTTTTTTCTTGACAGGAGAGCTTATTTAGGAATAAGCCAAAGAATATCCGTAAGTCATCTTGTAGAATAGAAAAGCTATATTCAGAAAAGAAACATTTAAAGATTGAATCTCTTTATTGCATACATATGTCGTCTATCTATCTATCTATCTATCTATCTATCTATCTATCTATCAATCTATCTATCCATCCATCTATCTATCTATCCATCTATATATCTATATATCTATATATCTATCCATATCTATCTATCTATCCATCTATCTATCTATCTATCTATCTATCTATCTATCTATCTATCTATCTATCTATATATCTATCTATCTATCTATCTATCTATCTATATATATATATATATATATATATATATATATATATATATATAGTACACACCTGAAATTCAATTTTGGATTGAGTCTTTTTTTATGCTTTGCAAAAATAAGAAGAAAAATAATTGCTTAAAAAATTAGACATAGATACTTAATTTGTCGCACAAGTCAATGTGATTAAACTTTCATGCTCAAGCTGAGATATAAGCGTGTTGTTAACAGATAAGGGCTAAAGTGAAGTGAAGTAGAAATACAAAGCATTATCGCTTAGCCCTCCATGTCTCACAATCCAAACTTATTCAAAATTATTAGCTTTAAGGTTGTCCCAGTTTGGAACTGAATTTTAAAATGTGTCGATCTCTCTTCTGTACCACTGAAAAAAAATCAATTCTTTTTCTAAAGTATCCGTACCATTTTCTTAGCCCTCAAATGAATATTTTATGCCATGGACATAAAATACAAAATAGTGGATCCAGTAAACCCTATACCAGACACCCATGTGTCGTTCCCGCATAGGACTCATCCTAGTGATTGTTTTTCTAAGCTCCCTGGATTAGTGATTTTAATAACTTCAAGATTCGTACTTCAGAGGTACTGCAGTCCATGTCACCTAATTTATATTTCTCCTTTTTTTCTTAATGTTTAATATACTGCGCTCTATCGATATTCCGAGAGAGAGAGAGAGAGAGAGAGAGAGAGAGAGAGAGAGAGAGAGAGAGAGAGAGAGAGAGAGAGAGAGAGAGAGAGAGAGAGAGAGAGAGAGAGAGAGAGAGAGAGAGAGAGAGAGAGAGAGAGAGAGACAGAGACAGAGACAGAGACAGAGACAGAGAGACAGAGACAGAGACAGAGACAGAGAGAGACACACAGAGAGACAGACAGACAGACAGACATACAGACATATAGACATATATATAGACAGACAGACAGACATAGACAAAAAGAGAGACAGAGATATACAGATTGACACAGACAGAGACAGAGATAGAGACAGAGACAGAGACAGAGACAGAGACAGACACAGAGACAAAGACAGGGACAGAGACAGACAGACATAGACAGAGATAGAGACAGAGAGAGAAAGAGATAGGGACAGAGACGGAGATAGAGACAATGACACAGAGACAGAGACAGAGACAGAGAGAGAGACAGACAGACAGAGACAGAGAGACAGATAGAGAGACAGAGACAGAGAAGCAGATACAGAGACAGAAACAGCGACATAGACAGCAATAGAGACACACAGACAGAGACAAAGACAAAGATAGAGACAGAAATACAGGCGGACAAACAGACAGAGACAGCAGACATACAGGCGGGCGGGCAGATGGATGAACGTGCTGTCAAACAGACAGATGGAGGGGCGGAGAGACAAACAGACAGACAGAATAGTGGGGGGGGGGAGGGGGATGGAATGTGATAGGGAGGGAAATTAATTGTTTTATAGTATTATGGAGGGTAAGGTGTTAAACGTTTTAAAAAAATTGTTTTGGGGTGTTTGAAAAATAAGCTCAACATTTGCAATGTGACCAGTATGTCACCCAGGATATCTTATGTTTAATTCTTTCTTTTTCATTTAGCCTAGCGTAAAAAGATCTAAAGTAAATCTACTACGATAGAGAGTTTAAAGAGAACATGCATATACAGATGTATTATATTTGTATGGTTTTAGTATGCGTTATGTATGTTTTCCTACGGCATTTGAGAACAACTTGATCAAAACGAAGAAAATCGCTTTAAAAACAAATTAATTTACAAAGTTTATTTCGATGTGGAATGGTAAAGATTGTCATTATGTCAGTTGTTCAATCCTATTTCTTTGTTAACTGTATATCATTACAAACTAGCTTCTTAATCCCATCTTAGTTAGCATTTTGGTAATATTAAGTGATGCTAGTCTAAACTCGATTGAACGCAAACAAACGCAAATTTACAGTTATCCGTTGCTAATCTTAATTTTTGCACTGGGGTGAGGTGAGAGAAGTGGCGGAACACTCTCTTAAGTTGACACGACGAGGTCTAAGCAATGAAAATATGAATTATATCATATCGTGTCAGAGGCTATATAGGCTGTTTAACCTTTTAATGCCCCATACATCTTTATACAATCATGGAGTTTTAAAAATGATTGAACATTTAGTAATCACATCATCGAAAGCGTGTGAAAGCTGCGAGTTCCCCAGGGACCCCCTTGGCAGTAACATTTAGTAATCAATAAGAACAATGTACATTTGTTCATCATAAAAATATTTTGAATTATGGAGCTCCATGTCAATGTCAGTTTTAAAAGCATTAATACTGTTTTATAAGATATATTTCCTACTAACTGCTTTTGACTATACCCACGTCCACTTTTTGAAATATTTCACTGCGTTCATCACATTAATGTTCGACGTGGTGAAAGGGGTTTACTTTGCTGTGTATGGTTTTAGTCTAGGACTAAATTGTAATTTTCATGGATGATGTTGTGAGGATACAGCTAAGACCAAAGGCACTGTTGATAACAACGTTTTCACATTTCCTTTAAAAGTTCATCTTATCAGTGTAATGTTCTGTACGTTCAAAACGAAAGATAATATTATCGAATATCTCTTATTGTCATTGGTGTTTCTGGAAGACGAACTCCCCCCGAACACCCTTTTTGTTGTCTTGTAAAATGTTGTCTTTGTTTCCTTATTTTTTGTGTGTTTGTTTTGTTTTTGTTGTTTGTAAAGACGGCTTGAAAAGCGAGAAATTGTTTTGCTTTGTTTTTGTTTTTGGTTTATTTTTCTGGTTGGGCAACTAAAGAAGAAAAATAGCTTCGAAATGATTTACAAATAGCTGCAGAAATCTTAAATCCAAACAGTCCTCTAGGAGATTTAAACGCTGCTGGCAACAATGTAGAAACGTCAGGAGGGTCTTGTAAAAGAAGAGACCAAACTTCTCCAAATGGAGACTTAAGTTTTTTGCCTAAAGAATAACATGAAAAATAGCCAACGCCTTTTTTCCTCATAAACATATTCACAAATATACTTGAGTAAATGAAGACAGATGGGAAAAGTCAATGATAGACTACATGAGAAGCCCTTTTTAAGGAAATTGATGCAAGAGCCTGAGGAGCAGAAATATTTAGTGATCATCAATTAGTGATTGCAGCCCTGAGGAAAACAAACATCTACCTAGGGAACTAAATAAACCAGTAGGGTATATCCCCTGCTTTTATCCAAAGAACAACCTGAATGATCAGAAGAAAAGTGGCAAAAAGAACTATAACCGGTTGTACTGAAGAGGTCTTTGGAGATAAGAAAAGAACAGCATGGTGGAAAGAATGAACAAGTTCAAAGAAAAGACTGTGATTTTTGCAAACAAAGAGACAGAGGATTGGATAGCTTACGTGAATAAAAGAACTATCGAAAGAGGAGTTAGAAACAGTTGAAGAAATTCGGAAAAACTTCAAAAAGTAGAAATTTGTTTTGGCCATTACAGAAACAAAGAAAAATGCCCATACCAATAGGACAAGGAATAAAGGAAAATGTAGGACAGCGAAATCACCATGGAGAAAGAATTAATCTCATCAGGAACGTAGA
>JAXRKP010000080.1:462500-467500 GCA_037039925.1 Doris montereyensis | reverse complement strand
TTTCTGTTTCCTTCCTTCTTTCTTTATTGGCTCCCATTCTACCTTCATGTGTTTGGGCTTAGATCCCCGGAAGTGAACTTTTCCCACTTGCCCTGTCCTGACATTTTTCTGTTTCCTTCCCTGAAAGTTATATTTTTGCTTTAATGCCTTTTTATATCTTTCTTCACTTTTCTCCGAGGTATGCCTTTGGTCTTTTGCCTTGAGTTTTAGCACGGTATACCTGATTTAGCTATTCTTTTGTCATTCATTCTGTTTACATGCCCAAACCCTGTCAATTGATTTATTAATGTCTTAGTTTTTATGTCATCTGCTTTTTGGTTTGATCTCTTATTGTTGTGTTTTTTGATTTGTCTCTTTAATTTACTAATTATTTCATTTCAGCTGCCTGTACTCTACTGTATTTCCTATTGTCTAAGGTCCAGGTTTTACTGCAGGAGATAGGACAATAAACTGTGTTGTATACTGCCCTTGGCTTTTATTGACAATTCTTGTTCACCTGCAAATGCCTTTCCTAGAAGATTATATATTGTCATTGCTTTTTGGATTCTCCGGCTGGTTTCTTCTTATGTTTCTCTGAAATAATCATTACTGTTAGGTAATTGTAACTTTTGAACTGGGTCTAGATTCTCCCAGCCATTTTAAGATTTTGTGTTTTGGCTTCCCTAGTTACTAGCATTGTTTTGGTTTTCATTGCATTTACTTTCATTCCTCTTTATTTAGTTCATTATTCAGCATGTTGATATTCGACTGAAATCCCTTTTTGATTTTCCAAACAGAACTAAATCACCAGCAAAATGAAAGCATTGATACATCTATTGGTTTGAGCTTCAACTGTTACCTACATTCATTTTCTTCCTTTTTGAGAATGCCCCTTTGCAACTGAATCATTAAATGTGATAAACAAAAGAGGACTTAGGATACAACCCTGTCTTACTCCTACATCTACATCAAAATTCTTCAGATGTTTCCAGTTACTCTCACTGGACATGTTGGTTTATTGTAAAAACGTTTAATGGCGCTCGAAGTTTGTTCTACGTTGTGTTCTTTTAAGGAATGCCAAAGTTCCTTCCTCCTCTACGCCTTTTAAGTCAAAAACACAGGCAAGTCAATGTTTCTCTCAAGGAATTTTTCTTTGGCTATTTGTTAAATTGTAAATATGTGATCTTGTACATTTCTTCCTTGTCTAAATCCATTCTGGTGTTCTTCAATCTGATCCTCTACTCTTTTCCTTAGTCTCATTTCCAGTATCCTGATACACTTTGTCTGGAACGCTAGTAGTAATATCCCTCTATAGTTTGAGATATCCATAGTTGATCCTTTCTTATGTATTGGTACTGTCGTTCCCTTTTCCCAGTTGTCTGGCACCGTTTGGACTTCCATGTTTGTTGACATATTGCATAGTAGTGTGTCTGCTTCTCTACCTTGGTTTTTAATCATTTATGGATGATAACCTGATCTGCTTTTGAGGCCTTTTCCTAATTTCACTTTTTCTTATAGCTGTTTGGATTTCTTCCAATGATATATCTACATCTTCAGCTGTCTCATCTGGAGTACATGTTACCTTTACTAATTGATTTGTACTTGTTTCATATGTTCTGGAAGGAATATGTAATTGTAAATGCTTTCTCCAAAATACTGTTCTCCATTATTTTCGCTTTTGGCCTTAATTTGTGATTTGGCTTTCTCGTGCTTTTCATTGTCATTATTTGTTTCCTTGAGGGTTTTCAGTCTTAAACTCTTCCCATTGTTCCTGTTTTGCTTTCCTAGTTTCTTTGACGATAGTTGTTTTACTCACGTAATATGGTCCTTTCCGACCTCTTTGTTTGCAAGCCAGTATTTCTTCCAGGCATCCGTCTTTTTCTTCTTATTGCCCACCACGCTCTTTTCAGTTTCCTACCACATACCTCTTCACAACTGAGGAGTGTTTTTTATATATTTGCCACTTTCTTGAAGTCTTTGCTCCAAAAATCTTTTTATCCCATTTGTTTTACTATTGGTTTATTTAATTCCTTTGTTTTTGAGTTTAGTAGCTTTCTTCTAATTTCTTCAGTAAGTAATCTCATTTGGCAATCACAAGGTTGATCACTAAATATTTCAGCTCTTTCTGCACGCATCCAATGTACTGTAAAAAGGGAGATGCTAACTATTCTTGTAGTCTACGTTTTACATGTCTCTTTGTTTGCTCTGTATATTCGTGGATATCTTTGCGAGGAAAATGTGTTAGCTATTTTCATGTTATTTTTTAGAAAAATCTATTAAGTCTCTGGAGAAGTTGTCTCTCCTTCCACCCTCCTGACGTTTCTACATTGTTGCTTTCCTTTAAATCTCCTTTAATTTGTTTGGGTTTGAGATTCTCTGCAGCTATTTGTAAATCGATTTTGAAGATATATTTTTCTTTCTTTGGTGGCGTCTTTCAGGTCCATAAGCAACTGAGGATTATTTACTTTAGCCGTGGGACTTATACATTTTTAGCTTTGTGATAGTCTTTCATGCTTTTTCATTAGGAGGCCTATTGTGGTGCTATCACATTACAGAAGATTAAAGCCATTTTTTATTCTACTTTCTTTGTTTATGTAATGTCACTTTGAAATATTTATTCAGTTAACTCTCTTTTGTCCATTCCTAGATGTTGAAATTCAAACCAGTAAATGTATCAATGTTCTGTTTGGAAAATCTGGTTTATTTAATATCAACATCATGAATGATGAATCAAATGAGTTTAAAACAATGCTAGAAACTAGGAAAGGTTCTTAGCTGGCAGAATTTATAACCAAAGCTTTTACCTAACAGTTTGATTAACCTATCAGCCAGAGAATCCAAAGGTCGATTACAATTTATAACCATATAGGAAAGGTATTTATAGGTAAACAAGAATTGTCAACAAAAACCAAAATGACAGTATGATTGATCACAGTGAAACCTGACCATAGACAGTAGGGAACACAGTAGAATAGCAGCTGCCTATCTAAGAAAGAGTAGTAGGGAAAACTAAAAGACAAAATCAGAAATACAACACTAAGAGATTAAACCAAAGCAAATGGCATAAAAACTAAAAAAGATAGAAAAATAAAATCAGATGAGATGGTGCTAAATAATAATGACAATAGAATCTAGAATGATTGACTTTAAAAGACTCTAAAAGTATACCTGGAGAAAGTCTATAATAGAGGTCAAAGAAATATGACTTTCGAGGAAGGAAGCAGAAAATGTCAGGATAGGGCAGACTGGAGAAAGTTCATTTCGGGGAGCTAAACCCAAACACCGGAAGGTAAAATGAGCTGATAAAGAAAGAAGAAAGAAAGAATAATAATATGATTGTGATATGTTGGACATTTCATAAACGTTAGCACTTTTATGTACTAAATGTTAACAAGCTTAATGTGTAATTATGGCAATAGTCAAATAACGTGTAGCCATGACAATAAGAAAATACGTATTACCTGGAA
Organism: Doris montereyensis; assembly: GCA_037039925.1. Taxonomy (NCBI): domain Eukaryota; kingdom Metazoa; phylum Mollusca; class Gastropoda; order Nudibranchia; family Dorididae; genus Doris; species Doris montereyensis. The sequence continues at coordinate 464,054 of JAXRKP010000080.1, read as the reverse complement.
AGAGAGAAAGTGTGAAAACCTTTGTTAAAATAGTATTTTCTCGAGTATTTTCGAGTAAACCTACCCCCTTGTCCAGCTGATGGAATCGACACCTAGTCCCATTGGAGATGCATGCTAAAAAAAGTGGGTCTCGTGTGTCCATCCCAACTCTTTTGCAAGTTAAACATTGCTTGGCTTTTACAGGGCATTGTGGGCAAAATTATAAATTAATGCTACCAAAACCCCTCGAGATATGGGGTAAAATCAAATCAAATCAAATAAAATCAAACCATTCTTTACTGAGCCTACGTGTGTTTTCATGTGTATCCAGGGTGTGCATTTGCCAGATCTTCATGCGTGCCTCCCATCTGGATTTTGAATTAGACAGACTGGACACGTATCAGTCCAAGACAGAAAATTCTTCCGTTGTGGCTTCTTTCAGTGTTTCTGGGGTAAGTTTGTCTATTTACCAATTACCGTACCGTTGTTTGGTTTTTTTGTTCTGTTTGGGTAGGGGTTTGTATTTGGGGATGGGGGGGGGAGAAGGGGTCTTTTGTTGGGTTGTTTTTTTTTCTTCTGTTTTATATTGTTTTCTGATTGAATTTGTTTTTGTTTTGTTTAAGATTTTTTTTTGGGGTGGGGAGGGGGGGGTATGGGAGGGGGGCGGAGGTTGTCTTTAGTTCGTTTTGTTGTTTTAGGGAGTTGCTTTTGTTTTGATTTTTAGGGTTATGTATTTGATGTGTTTTGTTTCTGGCGGGAAAACACAAGGGGGCGGGAGTCTTGTTGCTTTTGTTGGGTTGTTTTTTTATGCGTTAGGGAGAGGGGGTGGGGGTGGGGATTAAAATTACTTAGAAGGATGGGATTTAAAGTTTTGTTTGGTTTGGCTTTGTTTTGTTGAGATTCTTAGGTATTTGTTGTTATTTTTCCATTCATTTTTCTGTTTTCTTCTTTCCTTTTCTTTTGGAGGGGGCTGAGAGAGAGATGCAGATTTTCTTGCTTGGGATCCGGGATGTTTTTTTGTTTTGACAGGCGCGACACCTTTCGGTGCCCTCGCGGACGGCAATATTTTTATATTTCATCTTTTAATGTTCATTTATTCATTTGCTTGCTATATTTCAATGTTTCTCGAATATTTCAATGTTTCTCGGCAATTATGAACACTGTTAATATTTCAGTTTCCGTGTGAATTTTATTCATATTATTATTGATATTATTTTATGCCATGGTTTGAAAGAACGCTACTATTACCAAATTATACAACTATCTGATTTCTATCTTTGATCCATAAACCTTGACATTTTAATTGAAACGAACATTATTACTGTTACATGTATAAACAGGAATTCCAAGTAAGGAGAAGACAGTGTTGTGAGGTAGTGAAGTAACTGTCGGGGCAATTTAGCCCAGCCTTCTTTTCTACCAAGTCACATAAATTTTGGAGAGGTGTAGGAGAGGAGAAGAGTGGAAGAGCAAGTATGATAGGTAGGCTAGTCTCAAGCACTTTCTCTCAGTAATGAAATATGAAACCAGAATAGTAAAGAAGAGATTTACAGTCTGGAGAAGACTCCGATATCG
>JAXRKP010000080.1:447500-457500 GCA_037039925.1 Doris montereyensis | reverse complement strand
CCAGTCATCAATGTGATTCTTCGAATACACGTAGCCATTGATTGGGAAAGAACTGTTCCTCATCACTAGACCATTTTCTTTATTTGAAAGTTGGATCCGTTTTGAACTTTCCAAGAAACCACTGACATATTGTCACTCTTCCTTCCATAATATGCCTTGTTGTCAAAGCCTGAGGAGTTTGAATGCAGTAGGATTTAGATTACGATCATTTGTTAAAATTGTTCTAATGGATCCTCTTGGGATAGCAACTCAAAAACTACACCAACGAAATGATTGTTTAAGACACTTTAATAAATAATAATAATAATATGGAGATTTCTATAGCGCCCATACATCGAGATGCTCTATGCGCTTTACAATATCAAAGAAATACAAGAAAGAGTCAATAAAACATGACAAGAACATCAGAAATAAGTCTCTCGAAAATAATATGTTTTCAACTGTTTTTTGAAGGAATGGATGTTAACTCTGTTCTTGATGTTCATGGGCAGAGAGTTCCAGACTATGGGCCTAATTTCGTATTTGGAATGAATGGGTGAGGTAAGGAGGGATTTATTCCCCAGACCTCAGTGGGCGGGGTGGCTGGTATACCAGTAACAGTTCAGACAGATATTCTGGAGCTGTTCCATGTGGTGAGCTGTAAACCGTGCAAGCAATCTTAGATTCGATGCGCTTGTGAACTGGAAGCCAGTGAAGGTCTTTTAAAACTGGCGTGATGTGATCTTTCGTTTTTGTCCTGGTGACAACACGGGCGCATTCATTTTGGATTTGTTGGAGATCCTGTATCTGGCCAGATTGGATGTTATATAGTAGGTCATTGCAGTAGTCGAGATGACTGATGACAAATGCAAGAATCAACAGTTTGGTTGTTTCTTCATCCAAATACTGACGAGTTTTATGTATCCATCTGAGGTAAATGTAGCATTTTTGCTTGATCTTTTTATGTGATTTTCTATGGATAGAGTCTGATCAAAAATGAAGCCTAAATTTCTGACTGAGCCATTGGCTTCAATGGTATCATTGCCAACGAGGATGTTATTCACGTTGATTTTCTGAAGATTATACTTTGAGCCAAAAGTTATCAATTCCGTTTTACTCTCATTTAGTTTCAATTTATTGTGGCCCATCCATTCTCGGATGTTTTCAACGCAGGATTCCATTTATAATTTGATCGATGTTTCATCAGAAGAAGAGAATGGAATGGAAACTTGTGTGTCATCAGAATATAGATGAAACTGAAGTCCTTCGTCGGTTATAATATCACACAGCGCTGTAGTGTACATGCTGAAGTGCATTGGTCCTAGGATTGAACCCTGTGGTGCACCGTATTTTAGAATCAGTTCCGTCTATGATTTGTTATTGTTGGTGACAATTTGGGTTCTGTTGAATAGGTAACTCTTTAGCCACTCAAGTGCAATACCCGATATGTTGAAACACTTCTCGAGAAGAGATGTGAGTAATGCTTGAACGATTGTATCGAATGCGGCACTTAGATCGAATATACCATCATGGCGCATTTCTTGTTGTCAATGTCTGTGGCAATGTCGTTGAGGACACGAATCAATGCTGTTTCTGTTGAATGAGCCTTTTTATAGGCCGACTGAAATTTGGCGCTTTCCCACTCAAATGGATATGGGTGTTGAGTCGGTTAAAGACTGTCTTTCCGATAATCTTTGATAGAAAATTCAAATTTGACACTGGGCGATAAATCTTTAATTCCTCTTTGTCAAGTGATGTTTTTTTTTTGATGGAACAACTGAAGCTTTCTTCAGACAGCCGGGAAGATCGGTGTTTTCAAGGCTTTCATTAACGATTGATGAAATAGCAGAAGCGAGTTCATGAGCGATGTTGAGATAGGATCTAATGAGCATGTCTTATTTGGCATACTTTTACGAGACCGGCGATCTCAGTGGACTTTTGTAGCTTCGAATTTAGACAATTTTAATGATGCCGTTGCCTGCGTTGGTTCAAGGTTCAATCCCGTTTTGAGTGAGTCCACATTAAGTTGGCACCTAATGTTTTGAACTTTCTATGTGAAGTAGTTATTGAATTTTTCACAGAGTTCGGATTCTGAATAAATTGGTAGGTAGGCTGTCTTTTGATTAAGTACAGTTTCTTAGTCCATTGATTATTTTGAATAATTCTTTGGGATCGCCTCTCTTGTCAAGAATTGTTTCCTTTAAGCATTTTCTTTTGGCACCTGTAATCAGCTGGTTTGTTTTGTTTTTTAGCCAATCTGTACATTTCTTTGTTGATTTCCAGTCTAGTTCGCATCCAAGGCCTTTCCATTCTTCCTTTTTCGTTTTGCCTCTCGTATGTTGGCACTGAGTTCTACCTGCAATTTTCACTCGTTTTAAAGGCGTTAAGGGATCCAAGACAGTTGTTAATGAATCATAGAGCGTTTTCATTTTTGTTTTCAACCCGGATGCTTTAGTGACCTTAGAGCAGATGTTATTTTCATTAATAGCCATTTTTAATTGCTGTATGTTAAGATCCTTGGTTTTTTCTGAAAGTTATTATTTTGCTCATAGGTATAGGTTTTGGAAAATTGGATGTTGAACAGTATTGTGGAATGATTTGAATGATGACCCACTTTAATAGACGGAACATAGCATGACTCATCGGATCTTGTTATCAAAAGATCGAGTGTATGTCCATCTTCATGAGTAGGCTCAGAGACAAGTTGTGTAACATTGAAGGAAGAAAGGATTTGGCTAAATAGAGAAGAACATAGCTCAGCATGGAAATTAAAATCTCCCATCAATATCAATCGACCCGGTTCGAGATAGATTTGACTCAAAAGGCTTCAAATTCTTCTTTCAAAATTGGCACCGTTGGTTTGTTCCTTTTAGACGGCGGGTGATCTGTATATTAAAATTATGGATATTGTAGAAGGCATTGTGATGTGTCAAATGAATTTGGAGGTGCTCGAACGATGAATGGATCGAACACGGCGTAACCTTTTTTATACGGATGTCTTTTTTGTATATTACAATGAGACCTCCACTACCTCTTTTGTTTTCTATTTTGTTTTTCATAAGAATAGTCTTTGGTATAAGCAGGTTTAAATCAATGCTATCCTGATTTGTAAGTCATGTCTCAGTTATTAAAAATATGTTGAGATATTTTTCCGTTATAAAATCGTTCAAAACAGAATGTTTATTACACACTGATCTAGCATTTATGAGGGCACAGTTGAGAAAGCTGTCAGGCAAGCTGTTTGCTGCATTATTATTATTATCATCGTCCTCTTGTAGTTTGACGACGGCACGTGTAGCAGGGAGCCTAGGGCGGTGGTCAGCATGTGACCGATGACCAACGATAGTACTGATCTTTCTTTGTTTATGTGTTTCCCTCGTTGGTGATACCGGGGAAAATGTTTAGCTTGACAAGAGGGTTGTGAGAAGAAATCGAATGACGAAGATTGTAAAGATTTGAGATGATAAAAAGGAAGAATGTTTAAAATCCATGTTTAAAAGTCAATTATTTCAATACTCACAGTCTAAAAGTCCAAAAAATATTGATATGATAAGAATGCAGGCACAATTACTGAATACACAAGTTAAATTCAAGGGTTCAAAATGAAAATATCCAGTGAAACAATTGAACACGTAAGAAAGACACAAACACAACCGCATGTGAGTCGAAACACGACAAACTATGATGATAGTAGATTCTAGTATTATATACACTTCAGGAGATTCTTCTTCCTTATGACGAACTCTCTCAACACTATGTATATGCGCTGCGTGACTTCATTGGATAAGCAGAATGTGTCAATCGTGTAAGGTTTTCAACACAACCATTTTGCATCAAGCTATGTATACTATGATATTATTGTAGATTTTGATGGATAGCTTTTTTCGACCTCAAGCCAATACCAAATGTTACCTTGAATGAAATTAGTGAATTCTTGATTGAACCGGTCTTGACGTACGTTTTTGTTGTGCATGATTTTTGTTATTTTGTCCAAATCGTGGTCAAGAATCTAAAACGATATAAACATACGTTGGATAAAAGTGAAAGGAATGATAATGTGAAATGAACATCACTTTTGTGAATGGCTTAACTAACTTCCGCTCAAAAGACGTGTAGATGTGGTGCTCAATATAGATCTAGGACCTATGGAATATTTTCTGGGATTCGTTTTGTTGTTGTTGTTGTTTGTTTGTTGTTTTTTGTTGTTTTTTGGTCACCCTGAACTGGCAGGTGCCGGTAGCTCAGTCGATAGAGCATCTGACTACCACACAGGAGGCCCGAGTTTGTTTCCCCAGACGGAGCAAATTCTTTGGCCCTTCGGTTAACCCAACAGCGAAATGGGTTGCTAGGTCTATTCAGCCTCGGCAAAAGTAAATGTGGCATGGAAAGCAATAGCAGACTACCACGCTATGCCGTATGCCTGGAACAATCAGGACTCTACTCCTGATTACCGTGCGCTTAACTCTGAGTATGGGACTTACTTTACTTTAATTATAACTGATTGACAGAGTCAGAGAGAAAGTCCACGAATGCTCTTGCCACGATGAAATAGAACAACAACAAAATTACCCGAAATGAGTCTATAAGGTCGAAACATCGTTGTACCGTGATCAGAAATAAATCATTGTTGTTTTTGTTGTTGTCGACCATTTTGTGGGGTCTTAATTTTTATTGTTCCTATGGATTTTTTTTTTGTGTTGTTTGTTTTTTTTCAATTTCTTTCAATGGCCTATGCCTTTCTTTCCATCTCATGAAAATGCGTATTTAGTTTCATCACCAGCCATTATCCTCCTCATCATCATCAGGAGTATAGTACATCTGATCGTCGAAATCAACAGTTTTATTCTCATCATCAATCCTCACCTTTTATCATCATCATCATCATCATCAACCTCACCATCATCGTCACCATCATCATCGTCATCATCATGATCACCATCAACACCTGTAAAATTGACATCATCATCATCGTCGTCGTCCTCGACGTCGTCATCTGTTTATCATCAATATCCACCCAATCGTCTATCATTCCCATTTCAAAATCAGTTGCTTAAATACTTTTTACTGGCTTTTTGTTTAATTTGATTGCAGACACCTCCGTGCCAGGCACAGCCAAGTCGCGTCGTGTGAATCAAGTCCACCCAGAGAAGCCAATGGATTTCTAGAGTGATAAAGAGAGAGAGAGAGATAGAGAGAGAGAGAGAGAGAGAGAGAGAGAGAGAGAGAGAGAGAGAGAGAGAGAGAGAGAGAGAGAGAGAGAGAGAGAGAGAGACAGAGAGAGAGAGAGAGAGACAGAGAGAGAGAGAGAGAGAGAGAGAGAGAGAGAGAGAGAGAGAGAGAGAGAGAGAGAGAGAGAGAGAGAGAGAGAGAGAGAGAGAGAGAGAGAGAGAGAGAGAGAGAGAGAGAGAGAGAGAGAGAGAGAGAGAGAGAGAGCTGATGACTTCAACGTGTCAATCATTAGATAAAGCCACAAATGATTACAAAATTAATAAACCAGGAACCAGGATTCAATATTTTGAGGTCTTTGATAGAACTTGAGTTGAGATGTTTTATTTCATGAAATTTCCTCCGTCCACCATATCAAGCGATCTCAGGGTGTCATGTGCATTACTTTACAGACATTTCGACTACAAAGGGTTCTCCGCCACGTTTACGTGGATCCTTGGAAATTGTAGTCAAACGTCCCCCATCCCCATCCTCCCTCCTGGGACTTGGTACCCAAAAACAGGAATAGTTTGTTGTGTTTGGTATTTTGTTTTCTTCTTACCGAAAATTACTATGTTTCTAATTTAGATACTCGCGTCGGATTCGAATCTTTGACCACAATAAGTTTACTAGATCTACTTCTGAAGACCCAGCTTCTCAAAGCCATGCATCGTTATTATTTGTTACCCTTATCCAAATACATGTAATATAATGTAGCCATAGCTTACACCGACAATTTTAATGATGCTTACTCATTACTTTGATAATAGACCTATACAGCTTTTCTCTCTAGGATGATGATGTTTATTATGTTACGATGACGTTTATGGTGATGACAATGATGACTATGTCACATAATTTTAAAAAATACATATATTGATGTCATTTACAGTACAATAATATGTAGGCCTAATTGCAAACTCTTGTGGCGTTGTGCTGACGGCGACACGTCCGTTTATCCTCGTTCTTACACTCTTGGATTTTTATATCGAATTTTTATTATTTACAGTGATATTTCTATTATACTTTGGACTATTACAATGTATTATTATGTCAGGACTGTTCTTGTGTACATTTTATTGGTATGCTTGTTGTTCAGTGAGTGTTTAAGTCGTAACCCAGCCCGTCCATTCAATCAACCTATCCACTACAACATGGCTGTGTTGTTACAGCTTCGTTCGTCCCCGCTGATCACTCGACCTGTGTTAGAAGATCTTCTATATGAAATCAATCGAAGAAAACGTGGAAAGAAGGGAGGTGTTAACGAAAGAAATAGAAAAAGAGGTTTTAAATCTGTGCTTCCGAATGATTTAGTGGTCGTGAGTAACACTATATGGCGCCAAAAAGGTGGCCAGTCATGTGATGGCTCATCACGTAGACTCCATGAGTAAGCCTCATAACAATAGAAACCAAATGTATAATATATGTAATAAAAAATATTACAAAGTGAAAAAAAAGAAAAAAAGGAAACAAAGGAATGAGGAATGAAAGCCGCTAATGACCAGAGACAGACAGACAAATGAAGAGAGAGTTGTTTCTTTTCGATACTACTATTGTAATGAATAAGTTTTGCCAGGTTATCACCAACAGGTTAAATGCAAGGCCCGTGAGAATACCACAATAGACCTGCTCTACTGCAACATCCGCAACGCATACACATCAACCCTTCTCCCAGCCCAATGGCCGGTCAGATCACAACATGGTGAGCCTATCACCCCGACCTGACTCGTCACGTGTTTGCTCTGTCTTTATTTGTGGGGTTGTCATTTTTGTCATATTTCGACTTACTATTGTAATGATAAATTAATTATATTGTAGTTTGCTGTTGAGGCCATGAGGGTGGCACATTGATTTATAAGGCCCTGTTCCGCATGGAATCTGTCACGCCAAGTACCACAGCACTGGCGGACAGTAGCGACTAATATGTCTAGGATACCCTGATGACCCTAGATGGCAGTGCGACTGATACCCTTAAGACCGTCACATGTGATGTCAACTGCTACGAACTAAAACAAGTTTTGCCAGGTTATCACCAACAGGTTAAATGCAAGGCCCGTGAGAATACCACAATAGACCTGCTCTACTGCAACATCCGCAACGCATACACATCAACCCTTCTGCCGCCCAATGGCCGGTCAGATCACAACATGGTGAGCCTATCACCCCGCTACCTGCCTCGTGTTCAGCGTGAACCACCCACAACCAGGATGGTGCGACAGTGGATCCCGGAAGCGTGCGAGACCCTATAAGGATGTTTTCAGTCAACAGACTGCTCTATTTCTATAGAAAACAACAATGACATCAATGAAGTGGCATATATTGTATGTTCTTATATTAATTTTTATATAGAAACTATCATACCTAAGAAAAAATATTAAAATTTTCAGCAATAATAAGCAATGGGTCACTGTTAAAATAAAAGAGCTCTTAAACAAAAAAAAAAAAAGCATTTCAGGCGAATGACAAATACGAGCATCGTATAGTCCAAAATGAATTTAAAAATGTCATTGAAAAAGGTAAAAAAGAGTTTAAAAGTAAGAAAGAAGAAAATTTCAAATTAAATGACATAAGTAAAGTGGAAGGGTATGCATTTGATGAGTGGGTCTCAGCATAAAAGTTCGGAAGTGGTGTCTAATGCTGTGTCCTATCTTAATGATTTAAATAGTTTTAGGCAAGATTTGATTGTCATGATTTCAGTGAAGAAAAAGAGGATATTAAAAACGAACTAACAGGGATGAATGTTGAGAAAAGTGAATGTATTGTCATAACTGAAAAATCTGTTAGGCCTGCCTTCCATAGGGATGCACACGGTACACGGCTCACGACATGTCGACACGCGACGTGCGACAGGTCTTGACCCTCCCACCTCCCCACCCCCTCACATAAGAGACGCGACACGCGACAAGTCGGAACGGCATAGGCAGTCACACTTCCTTTCGTCATCATGGATTCTTCTCATGAAGATACTTTGATTGCGCTAGCATTGCTAATAAATACAAAGAAGAAGAGAAAAAAGCGCACCATGTGGTGTCGTGAACATTTTCTCTTGAGGAGCACACGAAGAGAGTTTCAAAGAACTTTCTACTCATTGATGACGCTTAAAGATCACAAATTGTTCTTCAACTGCCTAAGAATGTCGTACAAAACTTATGAGGAACTCAAGACACTAATAAGTGCTTCCGCATCTAGAACCCGTGGTTTGTAATTGGCGGGATCAATATCTGTAGAATGGCAAAACAACCTTGTGTTCAGAAATGTTTCACATTGAATGGAAATAAATCGGTCATGCTGAAATGTTTCATCAAAACCATTTTGACTGTGAAACCTGTTTACATCAAAATTAATAGAATGACGTAAACCGGGAGGACTTTGCAGAGTACAATAAACTCACCTGCTAGTGGAAATTTACCATCAATATTTTCCCAAACTTGTTTTCTTTGTTCTTTGTTCTGATAGTCTGGGTTTTGAGGGTCCCAAATGAGTGGCCGGAGTCTCACAAGCTCAATAAGTTTCTTCTTGTAGTCGTCCATCTCGAGTTCACCTGTACTGTAATCTTACCACACACCTCACAAAAAGTAAACAAGTTGACTTTTTCAACACACGTGATTTTCGTTACCGCTGTGTTGTGTCGTCCTATGTAAGGCGGTACTCTAAATCTTTGTGCCCTTTTTTGTTTACACGCGTGAGATGCGCTGTGTGCCGTGTGCCTTGTGCCATGTACCTTCCTATGGAAGGTCGGCCGTAAAGACACCATGAAAATGGCTAATCCAAATAACTCGAATGGCTCCGATGGTGTTCAGTCCAGTCCTTAAAACGTGCGCTGATCATCTGAGTTCTGTTTTCTGCTACATTTATAATATTATTTATGTCACAGTTCATGTGTGTCATCCCAAGTATTTGGAAACCTCGTGTATTGTCCCAGTCCCAAAAAGAAACCTGTTACCAACATGAATGCCCTCCACCCGATAACATTAACGGCCTATCCTATGAAAATATTTGAAAAAAGTAATTCTTTACACATTACAAATCTTAGTTGACAATTTTATCGATCCTTTGAAGTTTGCATATAGGAAACATAGATCTGTTGATGATGCTTTATTACATGTATTACATTCTGTTTACTCACATCTTGAGTAAAACGGTAGATCTATCCGAATCATGTTTTACAATTTTTCTAGTGCATTTAACACCACCCAACCACACATACTCGCGGAAAAGCTACTTAAAATGAACGTCAACGCCAACACCGTACTTAGGATTTTAGATTACCTCAGCAGCCGCCCACAATTTGTCAAAATGTGGCGTTCAGCTTCCCCTTTCTCTTAGAAAATCAAACTAAACCTCCCGTTGACCTTACTTCTGACACATTATAATATACTAATACTGGTGCTCCCCAGGGTACAGTATTATCCCCATTTCTCTTCTCACTGTGCACCGCAGACTATAGATCCCAACATGACGACGTCATCATAAACAAATATACGGACGACACTGGGGAAATCGGCCTTATAATTAATGACAATGACATAACTATTTGAGTGAAGTAGACAATTTTGTGAGCTGGTGCGACCAAAACTACCTTGAATTAACTGTTTCAAAAACTAAGGAAATGATAATTGATTTGCGAAAAAATAAAATTGAACCCTCCCCAGTCAACATAAAAAGGGATGGAAATGGAGCAAGCACAGAGCTACAAGTGTTTAGGAATAATTATTGATAACGCTCGAATGAGGTTTTATATCTTACGCATTTCTGTGATGTATTTGTCATACTAATACTCTTATTATATTACTGCATTAATGTTTACAATTTCAAT
>JAXRKP010000080.1:412500-445000 GCA_037039925.1 Doris montereyensis | reverse complement strand
ATAGGGTACAGTTGGCCAATCACCTGCTTACCCAAAACCAAACCGATTCAGAGAAATAATTACGGTATACCGGGCTTGATCTTTCGAAGACGAACATGGAAACGAACACGGACTGTGATTTTTGGGACATGGAATATTAGGGCAATAAATGGAAAAGAGTTAGAATTAGTTGAAGAAGTGGAAAAATTCGAAGTAGATATTTTGGCCATTACAGGAACAAAGAAAAAGGACAAGGAGTAGAAAATTTAGGACCAAATCATACTTTAATCTTCTCAGAAGTGGATGTTAAAGAGAGAACTAGAGCAGGAGTATGCCTTATACATAAAAGGCATGAAAGGCTAATAGAAAGTTGGAAATTTATAACCCCATGGCTGTTAGAGGTAAATGTTAAACCAAAAGAGAAATTAAATTATTAATACTTATGGACCAAACGAAGATGCCACCAAAGAAGACAAAGATATCTTCGAAAAAGATTAACAAATAGCTGTAGAGAATCTTAAACACAAACAGGAACTAATGGTTTTAGGAGATTTAAATGCTAGACTAGGCAACAATGTGGAAAGATCAGGAAGAGTAATAGGTAAAGAAGGAAAGACAACAACTTCTCCCAATGGAGACAGACTAATAGATTTTCGCTTAAAAACATGAAAATAGCCAAAACCTTTTTCCTCATAAAGATATCCACAAATATACAAGAGTAAATGAAGACAGATGTGAAAAGTCAATGATAGACTGCATAATAGTTAACAACTCCCTTTTTACAGTACATTGGACGCAAGAGTAAACAGATGAGCTGAAATATGTAGTCATCATCATCTAGTGATTACCAAATTGAGATTACTGACTGAAGAAAACAAACAGAAAAGGAAAGAGAAGAAAGGTACTGAACTTAAAATATAGGAAATAAATAAACCAATAATAAAACAAATATACCAATCCAGGATAAAAAGATATATCAGTGAAAGGCAGATGGATCTGAATGATAGCACAATAGAAGAAAAGTGGCAAACGTATGAAGAAACACTCCTCAGTTGTACTGAAGAGGTCTGTGACAGGAAACAAATTAAAGGAGATAGGAAAAGGAACAGCTTGGTGGAATGAGAATGTCAAGACTAAGATCAAAGAAAAGAAGGATTCCTGGAAGAAATACTTGCAAACAAAGAGGCCAGAGGATAGATAGATTACGTGAGTAAAAGAACTATCGCCAAAGAGCAAGTTAGGAAAGCAAAATAGGAACAAACGGGGGGGGGAGTTTGGACAAAGACTTCAAGAAAGCTATCAAGGAAATCAAAAGTTGTTCTGGGGGGGGGGGAATGAAGAGCACGAGCAAATCTAAAGCAACACGACAAATTAAGAACGCCAAAGGAGAAATAATGAAAGAAGACAGCGAAATCATGGAAACAAGGAGTAAAGATCAATCAGAAAAAGTAACGAGTAATCTAGAGGAGACAGCTAAAGATGTAGACATCTCGATGGAAGAAATCCAAACAACTATACGAAAAGTGGAATTAGGAAAGACCCCAGGAGCGAATCAAGTTTATCCAGAAATTATTAAAAACCAAGGGAGAGAAGCAGACAAGCTACTACATTCTGCAATATGCCAACAAGCATGAAAGTCCAAACAGGTGCCAGACAACTGGGAAAAGGGAACGGTAGTACAAATACATAAGAAAGGATCAACTATGGAATGCTCAAACTATAGAGGGATATCACTACTTAGCGTAGCAGGAAAAGTGTATACCAGGATACTGGAAATGATACTAAGGATCAGACTGAAGAACACCAGAGTGGATTTAGTTTGTGAAAAGTGTACAAGACCACATAAGACAAATAATAGAAAAATTCCTTGAGAGAAACATTGACTTGCACCTGTGTTTTATTGGCTTAGAAAAGGCATTTGACAATGTGACGGGGACGAACTATGGTATTCCTTAAAAGATCACAATGTAGAGCAATGTTTAATAGAAGCCATTACATTTTTTTTTTTGCAATAAACCAACATGTGCAGTGAAAGTAGCTGGAAATGTATCTGAAGACTTTGATGTAGATATAGGAATAAGACAGGGTTGTATCCCAAGTCCTCTATTGTTTATCACATTTATGGATTTAGTCGCAAAGACATACTCAAAAATGAAGAAAATGAATGTAGGTATGTGGAAGCTCAAACCAGCAAATGTAGCAATGCTTTCATTTGCTGATGATTTAGTTCGGTTTGGAAAAATAAGAAAGTGATCCTCAGTCGAATATCAACATGATGAGTAATAAACTAAATAAAAGAGGAATGAGGGTACATGAAAAGAAAATCAAAACATTGCTAGTAACTAGGGAAGCTAAAACAAATCTTAAATTGGGCTGGGAGAATTTAGAACAAATGCAAAGCTACAATTACCTAGGAGTAATGATTAATTCAGAGGGGAAACTAACAGAAAATATCAGCCAGAGAATCCAAAAGCAATGACAATATATAACCATCTAGGAAAGGCATTTATAGGTAAACAAGAATTGTCAACAAAAACCAAAATGGCAGTATACAGCACAGTTTATTGTCCTACTCTCCTCTATGGCAGCAAAACCTGGGCTTTTGACAGTAGAGAATACAGTAGAGTACAAGCAGCCGAAATGAAATATATAAACAGAGTAGTAGGGAAAATAAATGAGACCAAATCAGAAACACAACAATAAGAGATCAAACCAAAGCAGATGGCATAAAATCTAAGATAGAAATAAATCAATTGAGGTGGTTTGGGCATGTAAACAGAATGAATGACAATAGAATAGCTAAATCAGTATACAGTGCTAAAGCCCAAGATAAAAGATCAAAAGGCAGACCTCGGATAAAATGGGAATAAGATATAAAAGAGGTATTAAAGCATAGAAATTTAACTTTTTTAGAAGGAAACAGAAAATGCCAGGACAGGGCAGCCTGGAAAAAGATCATCTCGGGCATTTGAACTCATACACCGGAATGTAGTAAGAATGGGAACTGATAAAGAAAGAAAGAATGTGTATATATATATTTACCTCCTTGCCTATCTACCTACCTACATACCTACTATAACATGTATACACAGGATTTCTAAAAAATGTCGCCATTAAACTGGACATTGCCACAACACATGTTTCACAAGGTTCTTAAATAGCCTCTTTTGACTGGATAAATGAGCCTTCTTTCATTAAAGTCTATCTAATCAGTCAAAAGTTATGCTATTTTTAGTGGAGCAAGGACAACACTCTGCTAAGACGCAAACGATTTCTTGCAATTTTTGGATACATTGAGCGACATAACTATACAATTGCCACAACCATCTTGACAGTGGAAGCCCAAGTGAGCTATGAAGAGCTACACACCTCTGACACCTCTATGTGTGGAGTCAAGTAGCCGAGTAGTTAGGCTGTCGGATTTGGGATCATAAGGCCCCGAGTCCCAATCCTAGCAAACCTAAGTCCGACGTTGTGTTCCAAGGGAAAGACACTAAACACGCATTTTCTCCTCCCGACCCAGGTGCAGAAGGGTACCAACAATAGCCTGAGAGTAAACCTGCGTCAGACTAGCGTCCTTTTCATGGGGCGACTATTATGACCTCTTCCGCTTCACGCTAAAGAAACCGGAATAATCCTGACTCTATGGCTATAATAACCTTGAAGGAACCTTACTTTTACACACCTCAGTAAATCGTAATACCAGTGAGTTCTATATTTACCAGTACCATAGAGTCGGTGGGGTGGGCGGTGGGAGGGGTGCAGAGTACTGACAAATGATATAGTTTTATGCAATCAGATTCAAATTATATAATAATAATAACAACAATATTTCATAATTTGAATATCGCCAATATCCATAAAATATGCTCAACGGCGCTACAATGACAGTGTGATATAGAACATTATGATTCAAGCAGGGTGACAATGATAATTATAGTACATACCTAGATGATAATTGATAATGCATCGAAAACACAAATACACACTAAACTATAACAATTTCAACTGTTTCGAATGCAGAGTGAAGATTCCGTTTTCAATCAAACCAGATTTTTTCATTTTTTGGTGACAGAGATTCTAGACAGGGGCCAGAAAAAATACACAGTCAAAAGAAAGAAAGCTTAAGATATTTTGCGATCAAGTGATAAGACATTACATGATCTAAGCTGACGACTTGGACAATAAACATTAATGAGTGACTTCAAATACTCAGGACACCATCATGGTAAATTCATTTAAAAACATCAGGCCAATCTTAACTCAATTTCTTCTCATCGGTAACCAATGAAGCGACTGCAGGACAAGTTTGATTTCAATTTTTTGTTTTTGTCTTCTTGAACTGTTTTGTGACAATTGAGTCTACTAGAGCTCCATGGTAGACCGTAGAGAAGAGAATAATCCAGACCGCTGGTTACCAGTGAATTTATCAAAATCTTGCAGCTTTTAACATCTAGGATCTATCTATCTTTTAAAAACAAAATGACTGGTTTGGCATCTTTCATTATGTAGTTTAAATGGACCGCCAAGTTATGATTTATGATAGCTATTTTGACTCCATAAGAAATACTATAACTTTTGTTTGGCCCGGCAGATTTTTAATCAAACCAGGTTTATTTTTCATGATCTGAGGATACCTGCTTAAGATAGTTTATAAGTACCGGGTAAGTCTTGGACATTTTGGGGACACCCTGTATTTACATCTTCTTCTCAATTTCTCTTACTGTATTTTCTTTGTTTGTCTGAACTGTCTACCCACCTAGGCTATCTATCTATCTATCTATCTATCTATCTATCTATCTATCTATCTATCTATCTATATATCTATCTATTTATCTATCTATCTAAATCTCTATACTATATATATATATATATATATATATATATATATATATATATATATATAGAGGCAGCATGGATCTGAACAAATAATGTGTTAACATAATAATTTTCACAGACAACGGAAGTGCAGTTGTGTCCAAACGATATACGAAAATTTCTTTCGTCCACCTTTATCCTTGATCCTCACCCTCCAGCCGTTACATTGTGTACAGTCTTATGTAAGTTTGTGTTTTTTTGTCATAAACATAAACACACATAAGACTAAACTCATGAGATAATATTTTTTATTAATTCTCGTTGTCGTTGAAAATTCTATTTTGCAAGATATGTAACCAAGTTATTCCATTATAGGTCGACCTTATAGATTGGTTATCTCTCCTAGATAGTATTTTTCTCTCCATAAATATGAAAAATATGGACACAAATGTGCCCAAAAGTCTGTATTATTTTTCCTTCGGTCAGTTTATTTCATGTTTCAGTATTTAAGGACAGACGATTTGGATATCACCTGATCAGTGATGGGTGTACTATCGCCTTATCACCGGAAGGCACAAAAGTTTGTTTCTATTAAATTTGTGTACAATTTTTAAATGAACAAAATGGCGACCTTCATGATATCCTATTCCTAAGTCCAAGGAGCTCTTTGTATAATACAACGCTTCTCTTTTCTCAGCGTTGTCGTCGGCCTAAAAGCTCCGTTCTTTCCTTTCAAAGACTGTCTCAAAAATTGTTAAGGTCAGTCACATACTATAAAAGGCATTAAATTGGGAGATTCTTCGAATTTGGGCACCGACATTCATTCCCAATTGTTTAAAAAGCTACTGTTCTGTGTTCAGTTGCTCAAGACCTTGTCCAGGTAGGTGGATCGACACCTAGTCCCATCAGAAACGGAAGAAAAAAGGAGGTCAGATTACAACACTGTGCACATTAAAGATCACTTGGCAGTTTACAGGGCAGTCCGGGTAAAATTAACGAATCCTTTCAAAAACCTTGAGATCACCTTAGTAGTGCAGGTGGGCAAATCAAATCAAACAAGAAACAAATATGCTGTGACTAGTGTGACTGACAGTGTTGTCTGCTTAATAAGAACCCGGTCCTCGGCAGACAGAGACAGCAGGTTCTTAGGCAGACCGGGTTCTAAGGTAGACTCCGACATACCTCGATTTTTGCTTCATTATTCATTGCTGTGTATTGGCTATTCCCCTTGACCGTACAATTTGATCAGACCGAGATCCCAATGGACAAAATGCAGTTTCTGTTCGTTATCAAAAGAATTGCCTTGTGTGTATGCACTATGATGGTCTGAGTGAAACTTCTTGAAATGATGTTATGAAAAAGATCGTGCAGTCTGCGGAAAGATAGATCTAGCCTCCAGCAAGCCAAGCAAACGAATGAATATTTATGACTAGAATAAAACAATTTTAGCGATTTGTGCAATCACTTCCATGATACATGTTGACTGTTAAAAACACTGTGATTGGTCATTCATTTTCAGTCAATTAGAAAAGAAGAAAGTTGATCACAAATGCAAAACAAAACTCACAAAAATAAGAGGGATGCCCTTACCCTGTCTGTCACCTGTCTTTGATGTTGCAATGCAAGTTTCATAATTACCTTGCCTCAACATCTTGTCGCGCGACTGTTACATAATCTTTGTTTATCTGTCATGCCCGAGGTGCCAAGGCATGGTCACAGGTGGATGGAACAGCTGGTGAGCCTTCCATGTCTGTCATTCGACGTCTGGCACACCAGCGTGATGTAACATCTACTAGTGGCTGGACCAATGCACAATTAGACTTCCCACCCAGGCCTTTTTATGATTCACTCACAACATCTTATTGGCAATTATTAGCATATAAATAGACTGAGTGTGGATTTAAAAAAATTATTTCCAGCTCACGATCAGACCGGGTTCTAAGACGGATAGGGATGTACTAGCGGGGTCTTAACCCAAGTAGTGCTCTTAGTGTTACCGGAGGTGACCTTCTTACGGTGAGGGGTTGCTCCAGCCATTTGCATGAAAAAACGAGGGTGTGCAACGGGTGAAGCTAGGATTTAGACTTAGTTTGAACAAGAATTTCACATTTACAGATGATAAAAGACATAAAAACAATGCATTTTCTACAAGATGAAAAAATAAAGAATTTATATTGAGATGTTAATGCAACAAGCGAAACTTAAACTAAGGACTAACTATAGCAGCGATAGCTGTGTAATCAACTTAGGCTTGCACAAATTGTGTTGAATGGGAAAGCATCACTTTGGTGAATGATAACGAGGCTACCAGGAAAGCCACGAGCTTAAAATAACTTGTAATCTCATTGGCTGTTGTTTAACTAGATGGAATTCAGACTTGGGAATGGTTTATAATAAGTAAAGCTTAGAAATTAAACTGGAAAGAATTGCCATAACCTCAATTTTGATAGCTTGACCCCAAATGGCCTGTTCCAGGTGCCGCATATATCCCCTTAAGGTAATAGTAACACTAACAGCTGTGTAATATATTGGATAAAAAGGGAGTGAGAAAGCTATAATAATTTTGTAACTTTGAACGATTTGTCTTATTTAAAGTCAAAAAAGAATATTGACTGCCTACATATTGTATATTATAATAATTAGATACTTTCTTATCATGTAAAATTTATACTCTTATCCTTAAACTAATTTCTTGTTTTCTTACTGTCCTCAGGGGTTATGTGTCACCATCTTAGTAAAGATGTTCATGCGTATTCTTAAAGGGGCCATCTTTATTGCTTCTACAGCTGTAGCAATACCATACACACTATCATTGGTTGGAAATATATTAAATGGTTGGCCACAATGCCGAAATAAATACAGGAGAGCATTTAGTCCTCACAAGGTTTTTAAATTCAATTATGCTCTATATCTGTTGATGCGTGACCGTGTCAAACTTGTATCTCTCTACCTCAAATGGCGGAAATTCTATGCAACAGCTAGCCCGCAATACGTGTTAAAGGTGAGTTTGTAAAATGAAAATCTGCTTTATTCCCCTTTCTAACTTTTTTTCAAGTATTTCACTGAAGGTGAAGAGGTGCTTAATTTGATATATTATTATTTTGACAGTTTCACTGTCATAATATTATTATTTTGACAGTTTCACACAAACTTAAAGGACTATAGATGTCACAAGAATAACACATTTTTTTCAACCAGCATGCCTGTGGTCTTCTTTCTTATCAATTATAAGAAGCTTTCTTTTCTTTTCTTTTCTTATTAAATTGGAAAAAAAAGCTTTGTTTAGCCTTTGTATTCAGGATCATAATATAATGATATTTCTTCGAATTCTTTCATTCTGCACTGAATTACTGTAGTCTGGATTTACCTATCTTTTTTTTTTTTCCCAAAAGAACTTTTGTAACAAATAACAAGAGTTCTCATGAATTTCCTTCAACAAAGAACTTTTGTAACAAATAACAAGAGTTCTCATGAATTTCCTTCAACAAACTTTCTTTGCTTTTCTCTGACCAGAATATGCCTTATGGGCGGAATGAATGTCATCTGGACTTGTATCTGCCAAAACAGACACCATCTAAGTCAAAGCGACCAGTTATCGTCTTCATCTATGGAGGGTCTTGGAGTTCTGGAGACAAAACTATGTATGGGCTTTGTGTTCTGAGCTGGTGGCAGCTACAAATGCCCTTGCAGTGTGCCCTGATTATTCTTATTACCCAAAGGTACGTAAAAAGATCCTAGACTAGATCTGTCATTCATTCAAAAGAAATATGTTCAAACTAGTTTTTAAAAGGTAAGTAAATAGATCCTAGACAACATCTGTCATGCAAAAGAAATATGTTCAAACTAGTTTTTAAAGTAAGTAAATAGATGCTAGACAAGATCTGTCATGCAAAAGAAATATGTTGTTCAAACTAGTTTTTCAAAAGGTAAACTAGTTTTAACAGATCCTAGACAAGATCTGTCATTCAAAAGAAATTTGTTCAAACTAGTTTTTAAAAGGTAAGTAAACAGATCCTAGACAAGATCTGTCATTCAAGAGAAATATGTTCAAACTAGTTTTTAAAAGGTAAGTAAATAGATCCTAGACAAGATCTATCATTCAAGAGAAATATGTTCAAACTTTTTTAAAAGGTAAGTAAATAGATTCTAGACAAGATCTGTCATTCAAAAGAAATATGTTCTAACTAGTTTTTAAAAGGTAAGTAAATAGATCCTAAACAAGATCTGTCATTCAAAAGAAATATGTTCTAACTAGTTTTTAAAAGGTAAGGAAATAGATCCTAAACAAGATCTGTCATTCAAAAGAAATATGTTCAAACTAGTTTTTAAAAGATAAGTAAATATATTCTAGACAAGATCTGTCATTCTAAAGAAATATGTTCAAACTAGTTTATAAAAAGATAAGTAAACAGATCCTAGAGAAGATCTGTCATTCTAAAGAAATATGTTCAAATTAATTTAACAGATCCTAGACTAGATCTGTCATTCAAAAGACATATGTTCAAACTAGTTTATAAAAGGTAAGGAAATAGATCCTAGACTAGATCTGTCATGACAGATCCTAGACAAGACCTGTCATGCAAAAGAAATATGTTCAAATTAATTTTTAAAGTGACATCATTCTATAAACAGATATATATATATATATTTTTTTTAAAAATTTTCATCATCCTACTAGTAGAAGAGGATGTATTTTCAACCTTTTCAATTTTAATATATATCTTCCAGGAATGGGTGCAGGAAGTTTTCATTGAGGGCAAACAAAAGCTGTAACATACACACATTTTCCCCCTATTTACGTTTTGTTTTTACAGGGTTATGTTGATGACATGGTTCAAGACGTAGTGGATTGTATCACATGGGTTATAGAAAACATTGACCAATATGGAGGAGACTCTGTGAGTATAAATATTGTCCTTATCACAACACGATTTTTATGCACTTTTTAGGAATAGCAATGACCTTTCAACCCTAACCATGCCATAAATAAATCTACCTGGGCTTTGTTTACCTATCAATTTTTCATTTTGATTCATCTATTAGAATTAACTAATGTATTTATTTGCTCATTTATAATATTTATTTATGTATTCACTCATTTACTTTTATCATATTTCTGCGGGGACTTTACAGAGCAAAATAATTCTTATGGGTCATTCATCTGGAGCACATCTGTGTGCCATGTCCATCCTGGAAATGCTTCACGATGAATGCACAAGTATTCAACGTTCTTTTAAATTTCAACCAGTGGATAAACATTTGGATGAACTGAACTTTGCCGAGAGCTATTATGGCACTCAGGGCTCATTTGCCAGGCAACTTGAGAACCTGGAGGACAGCTCTGGATCATCTGAATCCTTTGCTGTTGTCAGTGAACATGGATCCTCTGGTGACAATGGTGCAAACCTTAAACTGGACAGTAGTCAAGCCTCTACCAGTCTCTTGTCTAGCACAAATTCTGAAGGTAAGGCTTACCATCAATGAACGTGTACAATAATTTAGTCCCATTTCAGGAATGAGTGAGGATTTTTTATTATGAAGCCTTGATGACGAATGAAACTCGTTTAATTTATCATGATGTGTGTTTGACCTTTAGTGTCTTCATTAATCAACAGTATGTGTGTTATGCTAAGTAAATGTTTTGTCTGGTACGGCAGGGGTAGGGGTATGTAGTAACCTTACCTATTGTTACTTTTATATGTTTACAATAAGGGGACATTATTCCTTATTTCAACTGAATGTAAAACCTGTTTTTTGTTATTGTCTCAAGAGGAGAGAAAAAATGAGTCACATTGTGAAAAGAAATTTTACAAAATTTTCATGTTGAAACTCGTTCAAATAAAGTTTGTTGTACATTACATATAAACTTTATTTTGCAGGTTTTACAAATTTGAGTCATGTGGCTGAGTCGATTGTTGTTGAATCACAGAACGAAGCAGCCTCAGAGGAACCTTTATCTGGTGTAGGGGTGGAGATCAGGCCGAGACAAAGGACAAAGGTATCATTTAAATATTGTGTCAGCAAGCTTATATGGGGAAAATAGCCAGAGAGTTGGTCTGATACGGTAATTGGTGTGGTCTTTAGACTCCCATTTACTTTACTTAAAAATAAAACTTTTTATTACTTGCTGTCTAATTTGAAAAGATTTTAGTGTAAATAAAAATTTCTCATGTCTTCTACTTTGATAAGTATTTTTCAGCCTTTCTCCTGGCTCCTTTTTTCTCTCTGATTTTTTTGCAATTGAGCATCAAATTTGAAGAAATCTTTGTTCATTTTTATTTTTATTCATGAATCATATGGTTTTGATTTCATTTTGATTTTGAAAACCTTCTTTTCCTGGCACGCCGACATCCATTTCAGATCAGAAAACGGCTGAAACAAGCTCCACGCCTCACTCAGGAAGTATAGCAGATGATGAAGAACAAGATGAGGATAGTGGCGACAATGATTCTATTGTAACAGTGAAACCTAAAGATATTGAAGGACATATGACACTCACTGAAATCAGCAAATCTGTTAAAGGATTTATTGGTGTGTACCTTTTTTTGTTCTCCATCTGTTGCTTTTAAAACATTTTGCTGCATAATTTTCCAATTACATCATTTAAGTAAGGGATTGAAGAGCATCAGAGTGGATTTAGACCAGGAAGAAGTGTACAAGACCACATGTTTACAATTAGACAAGGAATAGAAAAATTCCTTGATAGGAAACATTGACTTGCACCTCTGTTTTATAGATTTAGAAAGGGCGTTTGACACTGTGAGGAGGGACGAACTATGGCATTCCTTAAGAGAACACAATGTAGAGCGAAATTTAATAGAAGCCATCAAAAGTTTTTACAATAAACAAACATGTGCAGTGAAAGTAGCTGGAAACACATCTGCAGAATTTGATGTAGATATAGGGGTAAGACAGGGTTATATCCTAAGTCCTCTTTTGTTTATCACATTTATGGATTCAGTCGCAAAGGCATCCTCAAAAATGAAGAAAATGAATGTAGGTATGTGGAAGCTCAAATCAGTAAATGTATCAATGCTTTCATTTGCCGATGATTTAGTTCTGTTTGAAAAATCAGAAAGTAACCTTCAGTCGAATATCAACGTTACGAACAATGAACTAAATAAAAAGAGGAATGAGAGTAAATGAATAGAAAAAAACCAAAACAATGCTAATAACTAGGGAAGCTAAAACACAAAATCTTAAATTGGGTAGGGAGAATTTAGAACAAGTTCACAGCTACAATTACCTATGAGTAATGATTAACTCAGAAGGAAAACTAAGAGAAGAAATCAGCCAGAGAATCCAAGGGCAATATATAACCATCTAGGAAAGGCATTTGTAGGTAAGCAAGAGTTGTCAACAAAAATCAAAATAGCAGTATAGAACAGTTTATTGTCCTACTCTCCTCTATGGCAGTGAAACATGGACCATAGACAGTAGGGAATACAGTAGAGTACAGGCAGCTGAAATGAAATATCTAAGAAGAGTAGTAGGGAAAACTAAAAGAGACAAAATCAGAAACACAACAATAAGAGATCAAACCAAAGCAGAGGGCATTAAAAACTAAGATATAAGTAAATCAATTAAGAGGGTTTGAGCATGTAAACAGAATGGATGACAATAGAATAGCTAAATCAGTGTACAGTGCTAAAGCCCAAGGTAAAAGACAAAACGCAGACATCTGAAAAAATGTGGGAAGAAGATATAAAAGAGGCGTTGAAGAATACAAATTTAACATTTTTGGAAGGAAACAGAAAATGCCAGAACAGGGCATCCTGGAGAAAGATCATCTCGGGCATCTGAACCCATACACCGAAAGGTAGAATAGGAACTGATAAAGAAAGAAAGAAAGATGAAAAGCATGAAGTAGAAGGGTTCTCCCTTGTTTGCCTTATTCAATCTTATAAACAATTCATAAAATATTTTGTAGTTATATACTCAAAATAGTCATAAGTATACCAACTAGACAGGATTTTGGTAGATTTCTTAGACTTAAACTATTCTTTATTGTCACTCTGATGTTCCCTCTTGAATTTACTAATAAAATAATATTTTAGGAAGCTCCTCATGCAGATCATGTATACCTTCTAGAGTATAGAAAGAGCATGAGCAAACAAAATAAGAGCAAAATACCAATGCTTTACTTTTACTTCTTTTCCAGGTGTTGCTGGGGTATACAGCATTAGTGACCATTTCTGTCATGAATTTAGTAGAGGAGTGGAAGATGTTTCTTATATGGCAAGGGCCATGTATGGTGTGGATCACTTTGATAGATTTTCTCCAACACAAATTGTCAAACGCTTTGGACAGTTTCTGAGGTAGGATGTCTCTATTATTGAACCTTCTTTTCTCTTTTTTTGTTTTGTTTTAGAAATGCCTAGCATTTTATTATGTTTTTATTTTCTTTTCTATTTTGTTTATTTTTTATTCTTTCTATTGTATAAAGATGATTCAAAATTCTCTTCGTTTAAAAGTGATCTTTCCAGAGATATCAGTAATTTTCAAATGAAAATTTGGTTCAAGGAAACAAAATTCTTATTTAATATATACATGTTCATTTTTGTAGGTGTGGGATCTTGAATGAAACTTCCTTGAAAATTGCAGTCATCTGGCTCAGAATGTCATCTAACAAACTTTCTTTATCAATTTTTAACCCTTAAGTCAACTTGAGTCTATAATTTTACAAATAATATGAGTTGTTAGTTGAAGCACAGCCAACCCAACCGTAGACTAATGTAGATTTACACATGTTGTCTCAACTTACTTCTGATTTTACCAAATAGAAGAAGTTACAATTTTTCTTAATAAAATCTGTATCAAATATGTGAGAAGCACCCATACTAACAAGTATCATTGAAAGGGAGAAATGAAATAAGAAAATCAATACCAAGCAGTCGATTGGCAAACCCTGTTATGTGTTCGTAGTGACAGTGAGTGAGTGAATAAATATCAGAGTCAATGATAAAATAAATATATGCGTTCTGTGTCATTCATATTTGATTTTATATTGAATCTTCCAGTCTTCCCTCGGTGGTGCTGATCCATGGTACTGAAGACTACACTGTTCCTGTGTCTTCAACCACAAAGTATGCAGAAGCCCTGTCTGAAATTTCTGCCAATGTAAATGTCAGGGTCATACCAGGTGCCTCTCACTATGAAATTGTAATGGACTTGATGGATAAAGAGCGCACATACTATAGTCATGTCATGACCATGGTCATGGAAGCGTGTAAACGCTATGTCTTGACTTTTTGGCTTACTGTAAGTTTTTATCCTGCTCTTTATGTTTATTTTCCTATGGTTGAATCGCTGTACGAAAATCTCATGGTGGCAATTAAACTTGTGACAAGTCCATGCTTACTGCTTTCCAAATGAAGAAAAACAATGCAGCCTATGATATGAAAATAAGTTATCTTACTGACGTATAATAAAATTGTTTAGAAAATGTAAAATAGCTGTCAAAGGTGAATAGTTTGTCTTATAAGACAGTATTGTCGA
Source organism: Doris montereyensis (assembly GCA_037039925.1). NCBI lineage: Eukaryota > Metazoa > Mollusca > Gastropoda > Nudibranchia > Dorididae > Doris > Doris montereyensis. Next base: position 430,705 of record JAXRKP010000080.1, on the reverse strand, counting down.
CATCAGGTTGTTCCACTACTGGTTTACTATCGTTCCTCCTTAATGACGATGATAATATGCTTTTTCTTTCAAAGTTATCAAAAGTTTTAGCACGACTTTGTTGTGGAAGTCTATGAACTGATCCGCAGCATCACCGGTATCCGCTCTGCAACCACCTTGTAGAGGAAGATTAGACATTGTTTTTGTCCTTATGTTGCCACCCATTTTACACCGGATGTTTTTCGCCATTGCCACCCATTTTGGCTGAGATCCTTAGAAGTGATTCATATCAGGAAAACAATTCTCATTTCTAAATTACAATGAAATTAAATGAAACTTTCAGGACATAATATGCAAATGAGATCATGTGACCATATGGCCATCTTGGATTTTGACAATTTATGTTTTTTTGGTCAGACCTCAGTGAAAATGACAGCTCCCTCCCTCCCTCCTCTCTCCCTCCCTCTCTCTCCCTCCCTCTCTCTCTCTCTCTCTCTCTCTCTCTCTCTCTCTCTCTCTCTCTCTCTCTCTCTCTCTCTCTCTCTCTCTCTCCTCTCTCTCTTTTTCTCTCCCTCTCTCTCTCTCTCTCTCTCTCTCTCTCTCTCTCTCTCTCTCTCTCTCTCTCTCTCTCTCTCTCTCTCTCTCTCTGACTCTCTCTGTTTCTGTATGTTTATAATAGCAATATCTCAATAGTAGTACAAAGTATCTGGAATAAATTCCTCATTTTTAAGGTATTATCGAATAAAATGTAAAGTGAAAGTGTATCTGAAACATGTAGAAAAGACAATCAATCTTAAAACTTGTCATGCTCGTGACAAATCATGCCAGGGTTATATATTTAACTGAATAAAATTAAGAAAGTATTGTTTTCAAGAGCTAATGATAAATATATGCCTCCTCCTGAAGTGATTTTTTTGGTTTTAGTATGTACATGATAAACTGTCAAAGTTTAGTCATTCTAATCTATATCATTGAAAAGTGTGTAGCGTCCTTGGTTGCCATCTTGGATTTTGAGCCAATTTTCAAAATCTATCTCCTCCCTTAGTTATGAATAAATTCACTCAAAACCTGTGCAGATCGTCTTTCCATTCAATATCTAAAGAGTAACGTCGGTTTTTTAAAAATATTTTGGATAGTTTTTTTTAATGAATTTTTGAAAATACTATGTATTGTGAATGTACAAAAACGACATCTAAAAAAGTTAACAATATATCCGAAGAAAACTTACGTCATTTTATTAACATTAACAAAAGGAATCTGTGTGCTAATTATAATACAAATTGTTTGGTAGATGGCGGAGTAGATAGAATTTTAGTGTGAAAAAATTACATTTCGAGAAAAATGCAAGTAAAAAAATCAAAAGAAAATAGCACAAAACAAATGCTTCAGATGGATTTCCTTGTTCTTGCAGCCCCCTTACTCTTTCAAAAGTCTCTGGCATTTTTACTAATCTAAAGGGATTATAAATCTAGGTTTAGATGTGCATTGTTGTGAAAACAGACGTCAAATTGATCAGGGTTTTTTTTTTACACCCTCTATATCCTATGCTTGTTCACGTGTTTACATACACACTGACGCGCAACGCCTCTTTCATCACACAGTGATGGGCTGAAACGACGATTGGTGTCAGCAGAAACAAGGTCTACTCAGTGTTGCCACATTTGGCGATGAACCGCCAATATACGGGGGTTACTGACATCTTCTCAGTCAGTGTTAGGGTAATTTACGTCAAAATTTTGATTGTTTTTCCTACCCTCGCCTACAAAATATTTTGTTAAAAAACATTAGACGTCATATATATGGACATTTTTTTGCCATGAGCTTGTAGATAAATGATCGTTCTACCCGAATATGGAAAGAACAGAAAATCAACCTTTTGGTCCGAAACTCACCAGTCCAGGTGGCCCCTCCCCTTGAAAGCAAGCTCTTGGAAGTTTCACTTCACATTTATTGATGATATTCTGCTGACCAATCTACATCGGACATTGGAGATCATAGTTGATTATATATTTATATTTTGCTTTTATATGTCTTGCCTTTCTTATTATCAACATTAGAGGAGTGTTTACATCATCATATTGTCCCACTTTGGTTTTGACTCAGCGCTCCATCACTTAGCCTTAAAACTGTATAAACACTAGTGTTATTGGATGTTGTGCACTGCAGGCTCCATCACATATTATTATGCTACAGAGATATGTGTTTGGTTGAATGTGATAGGTGTAAAGTGTAAAGTTACCAGTGTTTCAACGATTCAGTTGGGAGATATATAGAGTTTTTTCTATGCCATTTTGTGTGAAGAATTAATGTTTAAAATCATTTTGTTGTATAGATTATCTTTTTGTAACGATCATTTTGTTGTGTAAAGTATATCAAAATCACCTTGTGTATAATATTGATATCCTTTTTTAAATCACCTTGTTGTGTAAAGAAATTTTGTTAAAGATCATTTTCATGTGTTACGTTCAGTATTTTGATTTCACTTTGTTGTGTAAAGTATATCAAAATCACCTTGTTGTGTAAAGAAACTTTGTTAAAGATCAGTTTTATGTTTACGTTAAGTATTTTGATTTCACTTTGTTGTGTAAAGTATATCCAAATCACCTTGTATCTTTTTTTTAGAAATCATCTTGTTGTGTATGATGTTGATATCCTTCTTTTAAATTACCTTGTTGTGTAAAAAACTTTGTTAAAGATCACTTTCATGTGTTAAGTTCAGTATTTCGATTTCACTTTGTTGTGTAAAGTGTTTTTGTTTAGAATCACCCTCTTGTGTGAAGTATCTTTGTTCAAAACGCCTTGCTGTGTAAATTATTCTTGTTTAAAATAACCTTGTTGAGTAAATTATCCTTGTTTAAAATCATATTGTTGTGTAAAGGATCCTTCTTTAAATTTACCTTGTTGTGTAAAGGATCTTTGTTTAAAATCGTCTTCGAAAGTTTTTGTTCAAACACAAAGAGTGACATTTTATTATCATGTTTTCAATGAGAATCTTTCAATTCATCATTCTTTATTCAATGTGACGTTTTCACATCTTCCCTTGTATTGCTTAACTGCAGCTCAGCACTACACTTAATAAAGTAGTCATGACTTTCATTCCTTTCCACTCAAATTCAAAGTTGTCATACTCTATACTCATGTATATGGAATTACATCATTTAATGCATGATGTGTTATTATGAGTTATTCATTTCACTAACCAAACTGACTTGTGAAATTGTTGGGACTCTATTTAACCCCAGGGAGACAAGACACTTAGTTATATTGAAGTTGAAGATGGCTGAAAAACACTTGAGGTCCTCAGTGTACATTTCGTACAATCTTTCGACAGTTTTAAGGACTATTGCAGTAGCATTGATGGGTGTTTTCCAACTTCTACTTTTCTTTCATTCTTTTGAATTGATCTCTCATCTTTCATTTCCCTCTCCTCCTTAGATCTCACATTCATGCTGGGTACAGTAAATTTTAAAAAATCGATCAATTTATAAAATAAAAATGTCACTGATGCTTTAAATTTCAAGTTTTGCTCAAAGTCTCCAATGACCATGTGACTAACAGGGGATCTTAATGAACAAAACAGTAATTATGTGCTTATTTTTGCTAACAAAAATATCCAACTGCTGGTATTTACAAGGAGCAGCTCTTTTTCCTCATTCATTGTATTTATGTCTTGTTTTCGACATGGTTCTCTTATGAAGAGTTTTTATGAGGGTAGTAATATTATATATCAATCTATATGATGCTACAATCTATATGGGGTAAAAAACTAAAGCAACTAAAGAACTGTGATTCATGATCTTGCCATTCCATTTCCATTAAGGATGTCGTGCTTTCTTTGCTTAGGCATATCATAAATCCAGTAATTGATGTCACCTGTATTTTCAAATACATTTATTAGAGGTGATAATATTTGTTTGATGTGTAAGAATGCCCTGAGAATTTAGTGAAGCCAATGCAAGGTGGATGACTGTACATTTTTCTGCCTACAAACAAAGTTTGCACTTTATCACTATCACAGTGATAGTTTTTATTTGAGATGCATGATTTAGTGTGATTGAAATTATGTAATTTATTGGTATGTTTCAAAATTTATTGTGACCTCCAATATAGATAAGTTAACAAGATTTTTACTGCAATACCATTCATCACACATGCTCACACATTATGCTGAGAACGCATGTCTTTCATGTCATTGTCATACCATGTAACTTATCCATCATGATCAGCAGTCTGAATCACCTCCCTTGGGAGCCATGTCACTGTCAAAGTGCCTCCTGGTATGCTAGGCAAGGGATTATGAGACCAGAGCTCCAGGTGTCTCCACCATACAACCATCAACATCATCAACATCATCTTCATACCTAACCCCCAAATCTTTCATTCCCCAAGAAAGAGGGCATTGAACCAGCACTAATTTTCCAGCTTAATTCTCAAAGGTGTATCTGGTGTCTCAGTTGACCTCCTCTTTTTTCTTTTTTATGTTCTTATTGGAGAGGTTTTTTTTTTTCTTTCTTGATATCGCTTAACTTAAAGGATAGTTTTTTTTGTACATTTTTTACGGAATTTTTATTTTTGTTGCTGGGTGAGGGTTTGTATTTTGGTGGCCTTTGGGAGGGGAAGGGTTGTGGGGTGTTTTTTGTTTGTTTGTTTTTTTGTGTTTTTTTGGGGGAAGGGGGTTCTTTTGTATTTTTTGCCTTCTTTTGTATTTTTTGCCTTCTTTTTTGTTTTTGTTTTGGTCACATCTTATTTTATAGCCAGTTTCTGGTACCAAGTTTTGATACACTTCAATGCTGCAATCTCACAGGATTGTGTGGAGAATATGTCCTGCTACTTTCCGACATATCATAAGGATGTTATGTGTAGACCTTTTATTTTTATTAATTCACTTGCATCTTGTCCTAAAGGTAGTCAGTAAATCAGTGTATAAGATGGCCATGTGTTTAATGTATTGATGAACAACTGCCTTATGTTTTAGAAGATAAATCTTTGCTTTTATTTTCAATACCATTTTCTTTAAAATGATGGCTGAACTAACATATCCATGATTGTTTGATGATTTATGATGTTTAATCTCTTCAAGTTCCTGTTGTAGAGGTTATTTCTAATTTGATTTCATGGATGGGTTTATTTTTTCTAGCACCAGCAGAATCAAACGAATGTCATTTGAATAATAGCTTTGATGTAATTTATCATAAACCAAACCTTTTCCATATATGTATGTATGTATGTATGTATGTATGTATGTATGTATGTATGTATGTATGTATGCATGTATGCATGCATGCATGTGACTTCACTCTGAATAGAAGCATATTTTGATATGAAAACCAAACTTTCACAGGGTGGTGCAGAGCAGAGTGTCTGTAATTGTATTTTCATGTCCATGTATAAGCTTTGCAAAGTTTTCCACCATAATAATGTATTTATGATTATTTAACATAATCTTGTAAGTTGATATTTTCTACATATTAATAATGATTATTTTTATGCTCTTTAATGATCTTCAGCCAGCAAGAACCTCTAACATGTATGTTTAATACATCTTTTTTTGTCCAAGAAAATATGTTTGCATCTTTTTAGTTACTGCTTTATTGATGTGACCAGCTTCCATACGGTTGACTACCGCATCTATAAATAGGCTCTTCTCTTTTCTTTCTTTTTTATATTGGGGGGGGGTTCTTTAAGTTTAATTAAACACATTTCATTATTGATTGCTTTAATTTTAACTGTTTTAAGTTTTCCATACTTTCAGTTTAATCTGTTTTATTGTTTCCACTGTGATATTTTTGTCTAAAAGTGTCGTTTCTCTCAAGTAGATTTCCTTCTAAGCCATTACGACCCATGAAGCCAGAGCTTATTTCAATTTCTATAGCATGACATTTGAAATAGAACATGTTATTCTTAATCGCTTCCTGGTCATAACTATAGTCTAGTCTGTCACAGGTTTTACTCCTGTGCCCCTGGGTCGTGGACGTGTGTTAAAAGTCTTTTCCAAAGAACACAACATCATACCTAGCTCTGTTGGGAATCGAATCCAGGACTTCATTTCACCCTAGTCCAGCAACGTAATCACTAGGCCACCGCGCTACTGTTTTTAAATAGTAAAACTTTTATGGTTTCATGTCAGCCGATCATAGGAGAGTTTAAAAAAGTCTTAGAGATACAGTAGTTTCAATGGCTGTTTTGCTGACTTGTGGTCGCTGTTGTTTTGTTTCTGTTGTCGTCATAGGTTTTGTGTTTATTTTCTTTTGCTCTGTTTTGGTTTTGGAAGGGGATCGTTTTAATTTGCTTTCACCTCAATTTTAGTCCTTACGCTGTTTTCATGACTTTATGCTTAATGAAGGAAACCATTTTAACAAGACCTCAACATCATAACAACAAATCATGACAAACTCTACTAAAACATACCAAACAAACATGTGGCACATATCGTCGCTGAAACTGTCTAAACGCGCAAGTCAGCGATATATGGGATATGAGATTTGTCCTTTAATTGATTAAACTCATGTGTTTTTTCGTGTGTTTATAAATATTGGAGGCTTTGAGCCAATAGAAAAGCTTATTTCAAGCACATGATCTAAACAAAGACTTTGGTTTCTCCTAAAAAGCATAGCATAGTGTTTGCAGCCCTATTCAATGATTTATGACATTTTTTGCTTCTAAAAAAATTACATCAGGCGGACTTACGTGTTTAGATAGTTTCAAAGACAATATGCTTTTACTTATAATAACCACCACATAGGTTTCTATGATGGAAATGACAGGACGAACGTCCTCTAGGCGATAATTGAGAGTAGTTATTTTTATGACAGAAGGAGTAAGGTACATGAATGTTTATTTGTCTCATATACACGATTCTGGTTTTCAGGATACAACAATCTCAAATCAGTCATTTATCACTTGCATATAATATATCAAGTTAGGGTTAAGTATCAAGTAGTTTAAATAATATGACCATCAAAACATTAAAATCGTTTTTTTGTCTCTCCTGCAAAATTAAATTTGTGTTTTTTTCGTCCTTTTGTAGTGTGGTTACTTTTGTATGTTGATGTTACATATGATATTGATAATGTATTATTTCTTTGTTGACCAGATAATTACAAGTATTTAAAGAAATAGTGAGATTATGTTGTCTCTCTCTCTCTCTCTAATCTCTCTCTCTCTCTCTCTCTCTCTAAAGATCATCGGACATCTAATAATAATAATACTCTCTCTCTCTAAAATAATCTCTCTAAGAAAAAAAGAACAATACTGGAATAGCTACTATACTATCTACTACTGTAACTCTACGTTAAATACTACTACTCTACTCTCTTTCTGTCTCTCTCTCTCTCTCTCTCTCTATTCTCTCTCTCTCTCTCTCTCTCTCTCTCTCTCTCTCTCTCTCTCTCTCTCTCTCTCTCTCTCTCTCTCTCTACTCTCTGCCTCTCTCTGTCTCTCTAATGGATGTCTGTCTGTCTGTCTCTGTCTCTCTCTCTCTCTCTATAATCTAATAATCTCTCTCTCTCTTAAAAAAATCCCGTGGCTCTTTAAGTTTAGTCCGTCTAAAATTAATTTTAAAATTCTCATTCTCAATCAACAAAACAAAAATCTGATCTCTCTCTCTCTCTCTCTCTCTCTCATCTCTCTCTCTCTCTCGAGTCACGACCAATCGTCTCTTATCTCACATCACATTCTGTCACTATTTCATTTTTTTTCTCTTATGATATTTATCATCATTCCCTCTATTCTGCTCTTCACTATTATATATATATATGTTAAAGTTGTCTTTGTTTTCATGTCATGGAGTTTTTGTGACAAGTTAAATGGAACTTGGTGTCAAAAACCTCAAGTCACTGATGAACCTATATTCAAACATTCTGTTGGTTTGGTATCATAGAATGATCTGACACTAGACTACCAACTTTTTCTTGTTGCACAGAGTAAAAAATAAAGTTCATTCAATGACCCTTTACGTGACCCATGGAACCGGATTATATCCAGGTTCCTCAGATAACATTATTAAATTCTTCTATGTTTTAATGTGTTATCATTTTAAAGAAATAATTAATGAAAAAAAAGAGATTTAACCCATTGTTGTTTCTCACTGTTGATGAATATCACAATCTTTAAAAAAAAATATATCTCTGTCTCTTTCTCTTTCTCTCTCTCTCTCTCTCTATCTCTCTTCTCTCTCTCTCTCTCTCTGTTTACTTCTTCTCTAAGGAACTCTCTCTCTCTTCACTCTCTACTATCATTCTTTCTCTCTCTCCCTCTCTCCTCTCTCTCTCTCTCTCTCTCTCGCTCTCCATCCACCAACAATTTCATACTAAGACATTGAAAAACTCTTTTACTCTTGTCATCTTTCTGTACATTTACAACTTCTCTCTCTCTTCAGTGCTACTCCTTTCTTACTCTACTTCTTCTTGTACTACTACTACTCTCTCTCTCTCTACTACTCTGCTACATTCCTATTGTCCACTGTACTACTACTCGAATGGTCTCTCTCTACTACTACTACTACTCTTCTATTACTAATTCTCTCTCTTCTACTCTGTACTACTCTGTTCTATCTGTACTAATGTCTGTCTTCTATTACTCTCTACTTTACTACTACTACTACTCTCACTACTACTACTCTCTTCTCTATCTCTCTTCTTCTCCTACTCTCACTTACTATCTACTCTTTCTCTACTGTCTCTACTACTACTTCTATCTACTACTACTATTACTTCTCACTACTACTATCTTTAATTGTCATTCCACTCTTACTACGTTCTACTTTTAAAATTTAAAATAATTACTCTACTTCCACGCGCTAGTTCCATATAAAACATTTAAAATCGTATTATCTCCCTTCTCAACTTTTCTCTGTCACTCTTACTCACAAAAAATATCTCTCTCTCTCTTCTACTCTTATTACTATCATCAACAAAAATTCTCTCTACTGCTACGTTAATTCTCTTTGCTGCACAAATTCTCTCTCATGTTTCTCACAAGTTTCATTTGACTCAATTCTCCCACTTCTCCACGTTTGTTGAAATCAATATATGTTTATCTGCTGCTGCTCTTCTCAACGTTTCTACAAAAGTAAATTAAATCCAGAGACTGTCTTTCTAAGTTCTCATAGCTGTTGGAACTGTCTTGCTGTCTGTTTGTCTGGTCAATTGAATGTCTAATTGACATCTTTTCTTTTCTTCCGTGTCCCATATCATTACTGTGTTATCACAAAACGTTCTCCAATTTTATCTTTCCCATAAAATCTGCAACTTCTTATCACTTTTACTAGGATTCTCACTCAACTGCAAACATTCAGTTAGAATCCACTAATCTTCACTCATATCCATATATCATTTAATTATTTGCATGTCATTCTGTTTTCTATTTTATTACCTGTCCAGATGCTGACCCTACATTATATATGTGTAAAAGAAAAAATGATTAAATTGTGTATCATAACTCAAATAATTAATAAAGAAAAAAGAATCGAAAAAACCCATTGAACTTTCCACTGTTATAGTTCCACAATTAAAAAAAAAGCAGCTGCTGCTGCGCTGCTGCTGCTGCTGCTGCTGCTGCTGCTGCTGCTGCTGCTGCTGCTGCTGCTGCTGCTGCTGCTGCTCTGCTGCTGCTGCTGCTGCTGCTGCTGCTGCTGCTGCTGCTGCTGCTGCTGCTGCTGCTGCTGCTGCTGCTGCTGCTGCTGCTGCTGCTGCTGCTGCTGCTGCTGCTGCTGCTGCTGCTGCTGCTGCTGCTGCTGCTGCTGCTGCTGCTGCTGCTGCTGCTGCTGCTGCTGCTGCTGCTGCTGCTGCTGCTGCTGCTGCTGCTGCTGCTGCTGCTGCTGCTGCTGCTGCTGCTGCTGCTGCTGCTGCTGCTGCTGCTGCTGCTGCTGCTGCTGCTGCTGCTGCTGCTGCTGCTGCTGCTGCTGCTGCTGCTGCTGCTGCTGCTGCTGCTGCTGCTGCTGCTGCTGCTGCTGCTGCTGCTGCTGCTGCTGCTGCTGCTGCTGCTGCTGCTGCTGCTGCTGCTGCTGCTGCTGCTGCTGCTGCTGCTGCTGCTGCTGCTGCTGCTGGCTGCTGCTGCTGCTGCTGCTGCTGCTGCTGCTGCTGCTGCTGCTGCTGCTGCTGCTGCTGCTGCTGCTGCTGCTGCTGCTGCTGCTGCTGCTGCTGCTGCTGCTGCTGCTGCTGCTGCTGCTGCTGCTGCTGCTGCTGCTGCTGCTGCTGCTGCTGCTGCTGCTGCTGCTGCTGCTGCTGCTGCTGCTGCTGCTGCTGCTGCTGCTGCTGCTGCTGCTGCTGCTGCTGCTGCTGCTGCTGCTGCTGCTGCTGCTGCTGCTGCTGCTGCTGCTGCTGCTGCTGCTGCTGCTGCTGCTGCTGCTGCTGCTGCTGCTGCTGCTGCTGCTGCTGCTGCTGCTGCTGCTGCTGCTGCTGCTGCTGCTGCTGCTGCTGCTGCTGCTGCTGCTGCTGCTGCTGCTGCTGCTGCTGCTGCTGCTGCTGCTGCTGCTGCTGCTGCTGCTGCTGCTGCTGCTGCTGCTGCTGCTGCTGCTGCTGCTGCTGCTGCTGCTGCTGCTGCTGCTGCTGCTGCTGCTGCTGCTGCTGCTGCTGCTGCTGCTGCTGCTGCTGCTGCTGCTGCTGCTGCTGCTGCTGCTGCTGCTGCTGCTGCTGCTGCTGCTGCTGCTGCTGCTGCTGCTGCTGCTGCTGCTGCTGCTGCTGCTGCTGCTGCTGCTGCTGCTGCTGCTGCTGCTGCTGCTGCTGCTGCTGCTGCTGCTGCTGCTGCTGCTGCTGCTGCTGCTGCTGCTGCTGCTGCTGCTGCTGCTGCTGCTGCTGCTGCTGCTGCTGCTGCTGCTGCTGCTGCTGCTGCTGCTGCTGCTGCTGCTGCTGCTGCTGCTGCTGCTGCTGCTGCTGCTGCTGCTGCTGCTGCTGCTGCTGCTGCTGCTGCTGCTGCTGCTGCTGCTGCTGCTGCTGCTGCTGCTGCTGCTGCTGCTGCTGCTGCTGCTGCTGCTGCTGCTGCTGCTGCTGCTGCTGCTGCTGCTGCTGCTGCTGCTGCTGCTGCTGCTGCTGCTGCTGCTGCTGCTGCTGCTGCTGCTGCTGCTGCTGCTGCTGCTGCTGCTGCTGCTGCTGCTGCTGCTGCTGCTGCTGCTGCTGCTGCTGCTGCTGCTGCTGCTGCTGCTGCTGCTGCTGCTGCTGCTGCTGCTGCTGCTGCTGCTGCTGCTGCTGCTGCTGCTGCTGCTGCTGCTGCTGCTGCTGCTGCTGCTGCTGCTGCTGCTGCTGCTGCTGCTGCTGCTGCTGCTGCTGCTGCTGCTGCTGCTGCTGCTGCTGCTGCTGCTGCTGCTGCTGCTGCTGCTGCTGCTGCTGCTGCTGCTGCTGCTGCTGCTGCTGCTGCTGCTGCTGCTGCTGCTGCTGCTGCTGCTGCTGCTGCTGCTGCTGCTGCTGCTGCTGCTGCTGCTGCTGCTGCTGCTGCTGCTGCTGCTGCTGCTGCTGCTGCTGCTGCTGCTGCTGCTGCTGCTGCTGCTGCTGCTGCTGCTGCTGCTGCTGCTGCTGCTGCTGCTGCTGCTGCTGCTGCTGCTGCTGCTGCTGCTGCTGCTGCTGCTGATTACTGCTACTGCTGCTACTATCTAACTGTTCCCCTGCTGCTCAGGTCATCATTTAACAAAATTAAGATGTTCTGCTTTTGCAACCAACAATCTGACAGACATGCACACACACACACACACAAACACAATGCTGCTGACTGCTGCTAGAAGAGAGCTGCTGAGAGAGATTATAGAGAGAGAGAGATCTTAGAGAGAGAGAGAGAGAGAGAGAGAGAGAGAGAGAGATGCTGCTGGGGGTGAGGCTAATGGGAGAGGAAGTATTTCTTCTTAATACTCTTTTTTTTTTAATACTAAAAAAAGGCTTATCTAGATTTTTTTACTTTCTACTCAATTTTTAATCATATAAATATAATACATGTTCTACTAATATGCCTAAAGTGAATAAAGCCAGAAAATGGTGACAAAAAATATGGTTTATCACAGCTAAATCTTCACATGACATCAGAGAAAGGAAACACTTTTAATAACAAGGTTACATCTGAAGAAACATGCAATTGGAACAATAATAATAACACTTTTGTGAATGTACATAATATTATGCTAACACGTAATATGGATAAAAACTTTTTTTTTCAATTTCACTAATTGTATCGAACATCTTCTGGATTCTTTTCTTTGTGAATATAAGTTTCTGAGTACATAATAATATATGCTAGAGAAAGGTATACAAACAGGAAGAGATTCCATCTTTTTAAATATCTTTCCTTGAAATTTACCTGTGAAGAAAAGAAGGAGGAAGGGGATAAAGAAACCATCTGACAGGACACTTTGCTAATCCCATCGATACACGCCGCCTTGGAGATTAAATTCATTTCAGACATAAAAGACCTACTTTTTATCTCTAAGTTAATTCTGCTCAATTTCGATATTTTTTAATGATGCCTTGCTGAATTTTGAACTAATGAAGTTTGAAGCTTCCCTTAACTTTGTTTGCGATTTTGTTATTATTACATTACAGATCAGAAGAAGATCTCAACCCATCTATGAACAAGGCAGTGATGAAGCGTTCTTTTGAGGAACATTACACTCCCACAGCTGAGGCTCTCTGCTCCTCATTTGCCCCCCTCTATCTCTCTCTCAAGTATCTCTCTCTCTCTCTCTCTCTCTCTCTCTCTTCTCTCTCTCTCTTGCTCGCTCTGCTCCTATTCTCTCTCCTAAAATAATCCTTCTCTCTCTCTCTCTCTAATTTCTCTCTCATCTCTATCTCTCTATCTCTTTTCTCTTCTCTCTCTCTCTCTCTAGTCTCTCTCTCTTTCTACTCTGGATTTCTCTCTCTCTCTCTCTCTCTACTCTCTCTCTCTCTCTTTCTGTCTCTTTAACTTTAACTACATCTTAAAACTCCTCTTTTATTTCATAATTCCTTCATTGACTGTTACGTAATTGCTTAGAAATCCTATACCTGATTATGTTAAAAATCAAAATGTAGATCTTCTTTCATTTTTATCTCATGCCCTCTACAAGATTTGTTTCCTCTTTCCCATCTTTTCATATTTTACAAATTAATAGCTAACTTTTACGTTTCCTTATAGATCAACCTCTCATCGTCCCTAACTTATTCACAGAAAACTCCACATTACGATATTAATTGATATTAGGTAAATCATTAAATGTACTTTATGAGAAGAAAGCCTTATGATTTTTTAGTAAGAAAATATGCACGGCACAGATAGATAAGACTGAGACAACTTCTCTCTTTCCCCCTTTGTATCATTGGCACGTGCATCAGATAATGGAGGGATGAAAATTATTTGCGCTGCATTCTCTTTGGCGACGTATTCTTATCTCTGGAGCTTCTCCCCTTTGAAGTTAAAGGAATGTCTGGCATACCGAAACGGAGCTGTTCTCATGACCGTTGACAGGTGAAATATTTTATATAGCAAAGAGGAAAAGCAATAAATCTCGATCAATATAGATTCTAGTATATTTTATAAATGTATATATCATAATATATATATATATTATTCATTCATACTGTCTTTATATTATATGTATATTTCATAGATATTATAACACAAAAATAGTATCATTCATTCCTGAAAGAGCTGATTACTCGTGAGCCCTCCTCAATGTCAAAAATAAGTTGATGAATTGCTTCTGTTGGTGCAATAACTCAACTTTTTATTCGTGTTACAAAATTAGCGTTTAACTTTAAGAGTTTCAAACCTTCATGATTGGAAGGATATTTATTTATAACAAGATTGGAATTCTTTTAAAAAAATGTTTTTAATAAAATATTATATTAAAAATATTTAGATACCTATACAGATAAATAAATAATTATTAATATACGTTTTATATAATACCGTATACAATGTATACAAACTACCACATGTCCATGTAAAAACGGTAATACTTTTCCTATGATATCCATAGTATTATAGTGCACTGTAATAGAGTAGGTGAATGTGTGTGTACGTGTGTAAAACAGACTATTCCAGTCTTCACTATGAAGTTGTGGCCTGAAATAGGAAGAAGAAATGGATGGGTTTTCACGTTTTTGACTGTGAAAAGTAAGAACGTTTTAAATAATTAGACATCATTCTACAGATAATAATAATAATATACGTTTGGTAACGGTCAGTTTGCAAAAAATTGGTAATGCTGGAAAACCCAACATTTAATTTAAAATCCATTGATAATAAGTTTTAGTTTTAGATTATGAACGCAAATTTGTGTTGTGTTTATTTACTTATTAGAATATTATCGTAATTAATTGCTCTATCAAACTACAATGTACATTTTTGTCCATTGACCTAATAGCTTACTACTTGATGAACTCTCCCTCATCTAAGGCACGCCCGGGAACCGCGTTGACTGTGAGTCTTCTGTACAACTCTAACTCTAAGAAAGGTGAAGCTCTTTCGTTACTTAAACAAACGGACGGAACAGAGATACATTTTTGCCATTCTCTGTGCTATCTGGGAGTGACGATGGTAACAGTGCGCCCCGAGGACTGCACCAGAAGAATAGCGTGTTCTTTGATTGTGATCCCATGGTTGACCTTTAGAAAGTTGGAATGGATGGCCTTTGACAGGAGAAAATAACTGCAGAATCCTGGTGGGTTCCTTGGAGTCGATGTGAAAGGGAAAGGCTTCATTTCGCGTTGTCTACCATTTTGTTCAGTCAGCAGATAAATCTCTGATGTGATTTGTTTGTGTTATGTTTTTGTTTGGTTTTATTGTTGATTTTTAAATGTTATTTTGTCGAGTTGTTTTTGTTTTGCTCGTGTCGAGATTCAGGAAAGTCCTGAGGCAAATGTTTTCTCTCTCTGTTCTGTCTCCTGTGGATTCAAGTTCCGTCCAGTGTTGAAAAGTTTTCTCTGTCTGCTTTTTTTTCCACGTAAAATTCTCTCCTGGTCCAGGTAGGTGGATCTCACCTAATCCCATCTGTTACGATGATAAGGACGTCCCATGTGCATATCACAACACTCTGTGCACGTTAGAGATCCCTTGGCTGTTTCTCATGGCAGTCTGGGAATTTGTTTTAATATCCTACTGAAACCTTCGAGATCACATTGGTTGTGGATGTGAGTAAAATCAAATCACATTTAAGTTTTGTTGAATTTTTCTGTTCTCTCTTATCCTCTGTCTTCTGCCCAGTATGTGCACAAAAAGCTCACATTTTCGTCCGTCTCAAGTCGAGCTAAATGCAAGAATTCGTCTCTTTCCCTCAGAGAAAATATCTAACTACAGAGCTTGTAATAATTAGTCTCTGTTTCAACTCCTTGTAAAATATCATCGGCTTTCTGTATTGAAATTGCGAACACGCAGAAGAGTCAACAATAGTATCATTCATACAGAGCATTGCAGCTTCATGAGTCTCGAGTCGATGTAACTTGTTTTGTTTTCGTGGTGGTTGGGTTTTTTTATAGCCTAAAACCAAAATGTTATCTCCTGAAAACGTCCATTTAAGATAATATTATGATCATATTGAACACAAGAACCTTAGTTTAAGTTTTTATTTTAACCGCATATCATTCAACAAGAAAGATAACGTGAAATAACGACTACAAAAAATACCAAAAATGCTGAAATGAAGCCATCATCTGTCCTTGTTGCGTGGCGTCGGAACCTACACCTCGTGTGAAAGTTTTGTTTTAAAGAATTGTCGAGCTGACTGAAAGCTACATGATATTTAAAATCAGTTCATTAAAGGGAATAAGACAGCGTTGTTAGGTTATTACGACCCTAAAACTAAATGGCTGTTTCACGTTTTAGCGTTCTGATTGGTTGAAAATATGATTATGAGTCTATAAATAATCACGAATCAGGTTGTTGAAACTGTCTGTCTTGACAGCTGTCAAATTTGCAATGATCTTGATGGATGAATGCTCAGCCAGACATTGAATGTCGTCAGACCTTATTTACATTACATTTAATGTTATGCTTAAATGGCTTTCATCAAACCATGACGTCCCAATACATAATTTAGTAATCATGAATTAGATGACGTTCTGTCTCATCAAAGAAATGTCATGTCAAGGGCGTAATCTTCAACATAAAACAGGCTCTCTTTCTAAGAAATCTCTGTCCTTAACTCCCTTAGAATGGTAGGCGACTTAGATTACATATGATCTCGATGAAAGGAACCTGGCGATACCATGTACGATTGATAGATCGAGTTAGTACATATTCGATATTGTTTATAAATGACGGCTAGGGGTGAATAATGCTTTTCTAACTTTCTAAATACCGATTGCAAAATACGACGGCTTACGTAAAGGAAAATTCTACTCAAAGACGAGGAAACAATAAGCTTTTCCTTTATTAAAGGTCTCTCTTCTAGAAATATTCATGAAATGAAAACAATTTTAGAATCATGTAATTGAATCTACATGCAAAGTATAGATATTTTTAGTCACCTGGTAACAGTCGAGCCGTTGATATAATATCTATGACTATTAACTCATCAATTATGGATAGCGCTATGTAGTTTAAAAACTAAAACAGTTCTGAGTCATGTCATTGATCATTTGACAATCTAGTAATCAAGTCTTTGAACCTTATTTGTTAAGTCTGAAATTGAAATCCGGTGATCAACTAAATCTCGTTGGTAATCTTTAGTGCTGGACAAAATTTGGCTATAGATTTGAATCTGTCAAATCTTTTGTTGCCATAGTCTCTAGGTTTGAGTCAAGAAAGACCAGGCTTTCTGCTGGCAAATCTAATATTAAAAATAAATTTCCTAACGAAATAGAATAAAAGTATATTTAATTCCTTTTTTATTATAGATCTGTCAAACTCTCTTTCTCTTTCATAATTTATTATTCATCTGTCATTATTACCTCCTACCTGCAGCTAACGAGTATAGACCGAAAAGCCAAGTTTACGGAATCTGTATTCAACATCTATTGTATCCAGTTATATTTATATGTATTCAATAATATATTATGCCGTGAGGTATTTCAAAGCAATATCGAATAATTATTCGAACAGTGTCCATGACCAAAAAGTAGCTGTAAACGGTCGAAAGCTAAAATGCTACTCTATTGACTGTAACGGTTGTCTGACAA
Organism: Doris montereyensis; assembly: GCA_037039925.1. NCBI lineage: Eukaryota > Metazoa > Mollusca > Gastropoda > Nudibranchia > Dorididae > Doris > Doris montereyensis. The sequence goes on along the minus strand of JAXRKP010000080.1, from coordinate 413,651 downwards.
AGCCATCACAGCACACTGGGCTGAACTTCTTCCACTTCCCCATAGCATCTCTGAACTCTTAGTTTCTATACCTCCTCCTGGACAAGACGCTAATTTGGTGCAGATTTTACGTCTCAGCTATAGGTAAATTGGCTCTTTCAAGGAATACAATGTCGGACCTAACATCGCCAGGATTTAAAACCATTTCACTTCTCTCTTTCCAAATACTAGCTCTTTACCACGAGGCTACCAACTCCTAATGAGAATTGACGTATCCTACGAAAACGTCCCAAAAATAGTATTAATGTCATGTACATCGATTGAGCTTTCTCAATTCAAACAATGGACGTTGATCCACTTCTTGTTATTCTTCAAATACATTTTATTCTCCGATAAGTCTGTCTCTCTATCTAAACCAAACCGCCTCCTTCTCTCTTCTCTCTTCTTCTTCTTCTTCTTCTTCTTCTTCTTCTTCTTCTTCTTCTTCTTCTTCTTCTTTCTTCTTCTTCTTCTTCTTCTTCTTCTTCTTCTTCTTCTTCTTCTTCTTCTTCTAAATAATCTCTATTCTTCTTCTTCTTCTTTTTCTTCTTCTTCTTCTTCCTCTTCTTCTTCTTCTTCTTATTCTTCTTCTTAACTTCTTTCTTTCCTCTCTCTTCTGTTCTTCTTTGCAAAAATCTTCTTCTTTTTTCCTTATCTTCTCTAATCAAAAGCTCCTCTCTCTCTATAAATCTTCTCTCTTCTTCTTCTGTCCAAATTCTTCTTAGAATCTAAATTCTTCTTCAGATCTTCTTCTGTCTAAAAAATCTCACTCTTTTTCTTCTTCGTCGTCTCTCTCTCTTCTTCTTCTATTCTTCTTCTCAATTTAATCTCTTCTTGTTCTTTCTTCTTTCTTACAATCTCTTCTGTTTCTCTCTCTTAATGATCTTCTTCTTCAAAATGTTTCTAATAGTATTCTCCTCTCTTCTGTTATTCATCCATCTCTTGTCTCTAATTTCTCTATTTCTGTCTGTTCTCTTGATTATCTCTCTTTTCTCTTAATATAACGAATGATATTGTCATCTCATTTGGAATTTTCTTCCTATTGTTTATGTCATGGAATTCGTCCTTTGTTTCATTCTGCCTAAGATTTCTCTTAATATATCTGTCTCTGTACTTCTCTGTCCTTTGTTTCA
>JAXRKP010000080.1:395000-407500 GCA_037039925.1 Doris montereyensis | reverse complement strand
CCCGCTAACCTATTGAGCCGTTCATCATTGGAAAAAAAAGAATGTAGTAAAAGAGTAATCATAATCGTCAATGCCTACGAGCTTGCTTGTAAATAAATAAATCAGGTCTTATTTCTGGTCTCCTTAACAATATTATTATGCATTGTATGGTTCGTCTTCAAACTGCAATGGAGTGACGTCTTTTACGATATTGCTTTCTTTTCTTATGTTTCTTTTTTTTTTTTTTTTTTTTTTTTTTTTTTTACTTCTTCACTAACAAACTATTCTGTTTGAAGAGTGTCCGAGGAATGGGAATATGTATCCAAGATTGGGGACTTTAAATTCTTAAGTAAATGTCTGATGTTAAATATGATATTCCGGGCAGTGGACAGATAAGCACCTGTACGGAGAGTAGATGATCCCACCCTCCACAAGTCTCCTACTGCCTTGCAGGTCGGTCTTGGCTGACCAAAGGCTTAAGGGAGTTAACCCTGACAGAAAACAACCTGTTGCCTTGCAGGCCGGTCTTGACTGACCAAAGGCTAAGGGAGTTAACCCTGACAGAAAATAAAAAGGCCTGATAGGGGGCCTCAAGGTGGCAGCCCCACCATCTACCTAGGGTACAGTGGGCTAATCCCTGCTCATCCGAAACCTAACTGATGCAGAGAAATAAATACAATATACCCGACTTGACCTTTCAACGACGAAAATGGAAACGAACACGGACTGTGATTTTTGGAAAATATAACGTTAGGCCAATAAATGGAAAATAGTTAGAATGAGTTGAAGAAATGGAAAAATTCAAAGTAGATATTTTGGCCATTACAGAAACAAAGAAAAAGGACAAGGAATAGAAAATGTAGTACCAAATAATATTGTAATCTTCTCAGGAGTAGATGTCAAAGATAGAGCTAGAGAAGGAATACTTCTCCTAGTGCATAAAAGGCATGAAATGCTACTAGAAAGCCGGAAATTTACAATAGCCCATTATTATATAGGCTATTAGTAGTAAATATTAAACCAAAAGGAAGAGAAATTAAATTATTAATAGCTTATAGACCAAACGAAGACGCCACTAAAAAAGAAAAAGGTACCTTCGAAAATGATTTACAAATAGCTGCAGAGAATCTTAAACCAAACAGGAACTAATGGTTTTAGGAGATTTAAACACTACAGTAGGCAACAATATAGAAACATCAGGTGGAGTAATGGGTAAAGAAAGAGAGACAACAACTTCTCCAAATGGAGAGAGACTAATAGATTTTTGCCTAAAGAATAACATGAAAATAGCCAACACCTTTTTTCCTCATAAATATATCCACAAATATACAAGAGTAAATGAAGACAGGTGTGAAAAGTCAATCATAGACTACATATGATTGAAGAAATCGAACAATTCAAAGCAGACATTTTGGCCATTATAGAAACAAAGAAAAAAGACAAGGAATAGAAAATGTAGGACCAAATAATATTAATCGTTGGTGCACCTTTTATCGGACCTAACTACATGTAGTATCTATGATCAATGAGGTAGAAGACATACAAGAATGGATGTCATTGCATGTCATAGATCATTGATTTATGGCATCATAATAGTTAGCAGCTCCCTTTTTACAGTACATTGGATGCAAGAGTAAACAGAGGAGCAGAACTATTTAGTGATCATCACCTAGTGATTGCCAAAATGAGATTACTGACTGAAGAAAACAAACAGAAAAGGAAAGAGAAGAAAGCTACTAAACTCAAAATAGAGGAACTAAATAAACCAGTAGTAAAACAGGTATACCAATCTAGGATAAAAATATTTATCAGTGAAAGACAGATGGATCTAAATGATAGCACAATAGAAGAAAAGTGGCAAATGTATAAAGAAACACTCCTCAGTTGTACTGAAGAGGTCTGTGGTAGGAAACAAATTAAAGGAGATGGGAAAATGACAGCATGGGGGAATGAGAATGTCAAAAATAAGATCAAATAAAAACAGGATACCTGGAAGAAATACTTACAAACAAAGAGACCAGAGGATAGGATAGATTACGTGAATAAAAGAACTATCGCCAAAGAGAAAGTGATGAAAGTAAAACAGGAACAATGGGAAGAGTTTGGACAAAGACTTCAAGAAAGCTATAAAGAAATCAAAAGCTGTTCTGGATGGAGATGAAGAGCATGAGAAAGACCAAAGCATGCCCAATACGACAAATTAAGAACTTCAAAGAAGAAATAATGAAAGAAGACAGCGAAATCATGCAAGCATGAAGAATTACATAACCCCCAGAACGTATGAAATAAGGAGTAAAGATTAATTAGTAAGAGTAACAAGTAATCCAAAGGAGACAGCTGAAGATGTAGATATATCAATGAAAGAAATCCAAACAGCTATAAGTAAAAGTGAAATTAGGAAAAGCCCTAGGAGCAGATCAAGTTTATCCAGAAATTATTAAAAACCAAGGGAGAGAGATACACAAACTACTACATGGAATATGCCAACAAACATGGAAGTCCAAACAGGTGCCAGACGACTGGAAAAAGGGAATAGTATTACCAATACATAAGAAAGGATCAACTATGGAATACTCAAACTATAGAGGATATCACTACTTACCGTACCAGGAAAAGCATATGCCAGGATACTGAAAATGAGATTAAGGAAAAGAGTAGAGGATCAGATTGAAGAGCATCAGAGTGGATTTAGACCAGGAAGAAGTGTACAAGACCACATATTTACAATTAGACAAATAAAAGAAAAATTCCCTGAGAGAAACATTGACTTGGACCTGTATTTTATTGACTTAGAAAAGGCATTTGACACTGTGAGGAGGGACGAACTATGGCATTCCTTAACAGAACACAATGTAGAGCAAAATTTAATAGAAGCCATTAATTGTTTTACAATAAGCCAACATGTGCAGTTAGAGTAGCTGGAAAGATATCTACACAATTTGATGTAGATATAGGAGTAAGACAGGGTTGTATCCTCAATCCTCTTTTGTTTATCACATTTATGGATTCAGTCGCAAAGGCATCCTCAAAAATGAAGAAAATGAATGTAGGTATGTGGAATATCAAACCAGTAAATGTATCAATATTTTCATTTGCCGATGATTTAGTTCTGTTTGAAAAATCAGAAAGGGACCTTCAGTCGAATATCAACATTATGAACAATGAACTAAATAAGAGAGGAATGAGAGTAAAGGCAAAGAAAACCAAAACAATACTAGTAACTAGGGAAGCTAAAACACAAAATCTTAAATAGGGCAGGGAGAATTTAGAACAAGTTCAAAGCTACACTTACCTAGGAGTAATGATTAACTCAGAGTTAAAACTAAGAGAAGAAATCAACCAGAGAATCAAAAAGGCAAATGCAATATATAACCATCTAGGAAAGGCATGTGTAGGTAAGCAAGAATTGTCAACAAAAACCAAAATGGCAGTATACAATACAGTTTATTGTCCTACTCTCGTCTATGGCAGCGAAACCTGGAACTTAGACAGTAGAGGATACAGTAGAGTACAGGCAGCTGAAATGAAATATCTAAGAAGAGTAGTAAGGAAAACTAAAAGAGACAAAATCAGAAACACAACAATAAGAGATCAAACCAAAGCAGATGGCATACAAACTCTGATAGAAACAAATCAATTGAGATGGTTTGGTCATGTAAATAGAATGAATGACAATAGAATACCTTAATCAATATACAGTGCTAAAGCCCAAGGTAAAAGACCAAAGGCAGACCTCAGAGAAAGGGGAAGAAGATATAAAAGAGGCACTGAAGCATAACAACTTAACTTTTTTGGAAGGAAACAAAAAATGCCAGGACAGGGCATCCTGGAGAAAGATCATCTCGGGCATCTGAACCCATACACCGAAAGGTAGAATGGGAACTGATAAAGAAAGAAAAAATTTTATTAAGAGTAGGACACTATGGTCAATTAAAGTTTGCGTCACGACTTTACAATTAATTGTTATTGATCACAACTCTAAGAAGAGCTCTGTCCTTACTATTTACATGTTTTGATAATATGGACCAACACATAAAAATAAAAAACATTTGAATTCATTCAGTAGCATGATCAATCCAAGTTTGAAGAGCTAGTGAACAAACTGAACCAAAGTAAGGTAAGTCACATACCCAAGGGTTGAACGCAGGGTAATCAGGAGTAAAGTCATGAGTTGTCTGGGCATACGGCATCACGCGGTATACACATGGTACACGTATTACCATTGGTTTCCACGCCGCCTTTATGTTTCGCAGAGTCTGAATATTATATACTTAGCTACCCATTTAGCTGCTGGGTCGAAAGGAGGGCCAGAAACACTTGCCCGGAATTGGGGTCGAACTCGAGCCTCCTATGTGGTAGTCAGACGCTATACCGACTGAGTTAAACCAAAACTACTAATTACGAGCTTGCAAACCTTTAATTTTTGCACTTTGGCAGAATTAAAAGAACCAATATATTTTTTTATCTCAAAACCAGTACTAAAATTATAGATTCATTAAAAATGGTGCAACTCATTCTTCCTTCCCATCTCCACTCCCCATCCACACCCCCGATCCTCTACTTCTGCTACTTGTCCGTTTTCAGATTGAAAATAACCCGCAACAAACAAACAAAATGTGACAAAATGAAATCAACCCTTTCACAATATCTAAATTTGAAACCCAGCATAAAAACAACAAAAAGAAAATTGATTTACACACGAAGCTAGCGCGCAAGTACACCAAAACAAAGATGGGGAAAATATTACAACGTTTAGGGACAGACCTGATCTTTAGGTGAGAACCTTAAAGACAAACACAATCTCATTCTCTTCAACAATACTGTCTAGAATGAAGTGAATTTTCAGAAAACGAAGAGTGGCTGAAACACTATTCTACCAACTAACTGAAATTGGCTCAAATTAACTTATGTGAGGTAATCTCTTTCTAAACAGTCATCTCAGAAACCCAAACAACAAATCATTTTCCTGAATGGGAAAGTTCTGTTTTGGCATTGATCTGTAATTCCATCTCTCTCCTAACACACCTCGGGTTCTGTTATTCTTCCTTGCCAACATAACTTTACATAATAATTTAGTCAGTGTTCACATCCAGGTTTCATGTACAACCCAAAATAGCTTTCAGGGTTACTCACTAATACTCCTGGGGGGGGGGGGTAACAACATACTATCGAATAAGGATTGTAAAATGGTTTACATCACATCATTACTTTTGCCTTTCAAGATTTGTTGAGGTTTGTTTTTTGAGGATTTTTGTTTGTTTTGTCTTGTTGGTAAGGATGAATTATATCTACTATATATATAATTTTGTTTCGTAAATCAGAGAGTTTACAATGCTTAATAACCATAGGTTTATAATATTCAAGAAAAAAATGCTAATACTTAAAAGTTAACGTAATTTGTGCTCACATGGCAATGAACAAAGGAAAGACGGCTGAGAAAAAAGATGTCGGTAAATGAAGTAAGTAGTGGATAATAAGTACTTAAGGTGATAGACTTTGTACAAAAGAAGACATGATCTAGAATAGGCGTTAGATGATCATATCAAAAATGCTATTATGGGTTGTGTAACTCTGGGGGGTTCATTCGAGAAGAACATTTTGCATTAGTGTTAATCATCTATTCTATACCTTAAATCGTATCTTATTTCTTGTGTTGTACAATGCTTTTGGTTCTTGATTTTGTACATATTATTGGTATAATTAAGTCAGGAGAAAATGGGAATTGAAGTACGCGAGAAAGGAGTAGATAGAGATATGAAAGGGAATTGGGGTCGGGGGTACAGGATAGACGGTTTGCTGTGATGCTTTGACAAGTCTATCAATGAAATAGCCCAGATAACGATGAGATGCAACAAAGCAACTTACGAACAGGATTTTGAAAATGAGATTATTATTATTATTATTATTATTATTATTATTATTATTATTATTATTATTATTATTATTATTATTATTATTATTATTATTATTATTATTATTATTATTATTGGGTTAATGTTGATATTTTGTGCCAGGTAAATGCTAAATCTATGTCAGGAATTTCTTTCATAAACATGCAGGGTTTTGTTCTCTTTGAGAACTGGTTTTGATCGTTTGATTTTGTTCTTGTTGGGGTTTTTTTTCTTTTGTCTTTTTTTCGTGGATGTTACTTTTGTTTTTGTTGCCATTAGGATTCTTTATGGTTAAAGTTGATGTGTCGTTTCATTTTGTCTTCCTCGCCAATTAGTGGGAAGGAGGTTTCATATTTTTCATGTGTTTGTTCTAATGTGGAAAGAGGGTGTGCATGGAGAGTTGGGTAGAGTTTTTTTTGTGGTTATTTTTATTTTTTTATTTTGTGGGAAAGCGTTGTCTCTTTGCGATGTCTTCTCCCCTTTTTTCTTTTGTTGTTGTCGTTGTTGTTGTAGTTGTTGTTGTTTTTGTTGTTATTGCGAATGATACCTTTGATGTTTAGTTTACAGCAAAAAAAATTACATGTAAAACGAAAAAAAGATAAGAAAGACGGGGAAGGAAATGTGACAATGAAGAGCTCTGGATTTGCTGTGAAGAAATCTCGTCATTACTAGGGAAAATGTAGGATTTCATTAGATGTCCTAGGAAAATATGTCAGGATCCATACGATCAATCAAGACAGATGTCCTTTCCAGTGCAAAAGACATCAGATAATCTTATTTGGTATCCAAAATATGTACAATCAAGGCAAGCAACAGACCCATAAGGCGATCAATCAACAGACATTGGACAACAAATGGAGACGGAGAGGCTATCCAGTGCAAAAGACATCAGCCTACTCAACCTTATTTCAAGGCTATCCAGTGCAAAAGATATCAACCTACTCAACCTTATTTCAAGGCTATCCAGTGCAAAAGATATCAGCCGACTCAACCTTATTTCAAGGCTATCCAGTGCAAAAGACATCAGCCTACTCAACCTTATTTCAAGGCTATCCAGTGCAAAAGACATCAGCCGACTCAACCTTATTTCAAGTTACTAGCCCTAAGAAGGAATATGAAAGTCAGACGAAGAACGGGAGCTGAGAAAAAATTGAGAAAATTGGAATGTAATCCGCTAGAGAACTATCTTGTGGAACTTAATCTCTTTGTGTGAATGAAAAGAGAAGACGATAATGATAATTTGCACGTTCACAACCTAAGTCCAGGACCCCAATATTGATGTGAGTATTGACTCTCAGGAAGATAGCGAGATAGGTGACCTTTTGGATTTGACCCTTGATCAACAATAAACAAACATGGACATCTCATAGTTTAACAATATCCTTTCTTCCCTCTGCCCTGCTAATGCTATTATACTACGCCCCTACCCCCCCCCCCAATGTTGCTCCTGTTATCCATTCATTCATCCTCGTTTACTGTTGCACCGTTAGTTGTCTTTCTTACTGTAGATTTGGGTTTTTGTAGGGGTTTTTGTTTTTGTTTTTTTGTTGTTGTTTTTTCTTTGTTCGCTCCTTTGTTGTTGTCTTTTTGTTGTTTCTTGTTTTTGCTTTAAATGTTCCATCGCGCAGTTTTTTTCTCCAAAAGACAGCACCATGCCAATTGTTTTCATTTTTGAATACTTGAATCTTCAAAGATAACTAGAAACTCTCTTTTTCTCAAAGTAAGCCAAACCAGACTGAGAACAACAAAAAAGAGAACGCAGGTGTAAGAATGGATGAGCCTCTCAGAAAAGAACAGAGAGTTCAACCGACGTGCAAGTAGTTTAATGACATGTTGCAGGTCATACCAAGCTGTCAAAGATCTGACACGTGATCGCAGAGAACAATTACTGACCTGACCTCATCACGTATCACAAATTAGGATCCGATACAGACACAGCGGTTCGTATTCCCACCAGGGAGGCTGGTAATTGCCTTTTCCGTATTTAAACACAAATACACACATACACACACACGCACTCACACACACACACACACACACACACACACACACATACATACCAAATTTTATTTCTTCCAACATCATATACATCAGGAGATATTTTCAGAGTCCTGAAAAAGTAATAAAGATAAAAAAATTGATAAAACCTGTTTTCTCGTTATCATTCACTTTATTCGTATTATTTCATACAGCTCATATAACACTACGTAATAAAAAAAAAGACGTACATAGTGTTATTTTATATAATATAAAACCATCATAATATGTACACATTTTGTTTATTATATAGTATATTCAAATAATACAGGTAGAACGACATTGCTCCTTCTAAAGAGAACACTGTATTTTACCTTGATTTTCGACTGCCTTAAAAATAAACAACTAAATTAAAATACAAACAACAAGGAGTTTATAAACGAGGTACACCATGTATGAAAACGTAAATGACAAAATCGTAAAAGTAGATACAGCGTATGTTGTAGTTGAAAGGACCTAAAATATGGATAGATAGATAGATAGATAGATAGATAGATAGATAGATAGATAGATAGATAGATAGATAGATAGATAGATAGATAGATAGATAGATCGATAGATAGATAGATAGATATATCGATAGATAGATAGATAGATAGATAGATAGATAGATAGATAGATAGATAGATAGATAGATAGATAGATAGATAGATAGATTAGATAGATATATTGATTGATTGATTGATTGATTGATTGATAGACATATCCATTCATAGAAAGCTAAGTATTGTAAGGAAATTGATTTATTATTACAATCATTATTTTATATACCGTGTTTGTGTTAATCACAACCATTTTAATTATTCTACATGAATATGTTTACATCTTCACATACAGAGGAGACCAACATAACAAAGAGTAGCAGAAGGATTATTTTGCCAAGTGTGGGATGGTACGTTTTCCACTTAGCGTTTGCCATTCAATTGTGACAATTATTTTTGTTTTGTAGGTTTGTATCCTTCTGGTATGGATTAATTGGATCTTTTAAAAATATTTTTGTAGTTGCTGTTGTTGTTGTTGTTGTTGTTGTTGTTGTCCGTTTATCCTTTTATTTTGTTAGCGTTTTTTGTTGATCTTTTTGGCGGGAGTGGAGGGGGTGGGTTGTTTTGTTATTGATAATTGGTTGAATAGGTTGTTGATTAGCTTGTTTGTTGTATGCTGTCGTCGTTGTGTGGGGAAGGAGAGGGGGCTGTGGGTTGATTTAGAGGTGTTTTTCACGTCTTCATCTTTTTAGAAACGTATTTCGCTGTCTTTCTTCTTATAGAAGATTTTAGCTTGTATAGAAGTGTGTGTGCGTGTGTATATATGTATGTGTGAGTGTGTGTGTGTGTGTGTGTGTGTGTGTGTGCGCGCACGTGCGTGGGTGTGTTTCTGTGTGACGTTATGAAAATGTTGTTTTGGCTCATATTTGCGTCGTTGGTTTCTTTGCTTGTTGCTTGGGGGCGGGGGAGGGTGGGGGTGGGGGGGGGGGAAGGGGATCTGGGGTGTTCTTTTTTTCTTTTTCTTATTTTTTGCATTGAGATTTCAGGAGGTTGTATTTTTTTCTCTTTGGACTTAACTTTTCTTTATTTTAAAGATTCACTGTCGTTCGCTGACGCTCGTTACAGTTAAACGTTGTAAACAAGATCCGATTGAAGGTTTTACTCGCTTTTGTTTTGTACACACTCAAATTGCTATTGTCAAATTGGGAATGTTGATCTCAATAAGCCCTTTTTCAACATTGCCTAGAATATCTATAATACATTCAGGGAAGTTTCGGCTTCGAAACATGCTAGGAGCAATTACGATTCTTTCTAATTCAAAATAATCAGAACTCTATATTTATTTCTAACTTTTGACAATACCGTGTTTTATCACTGTGTAGATAATGATTTGATAATGGTAAAGAGCTATAAATAAAGTACAAAGAACAATGGGCAGGGAAAGATAAAATTTAAAATATTCAAATAAATGAATTGTGAAATATAGGTGACACAAGTTCTAATAAAATACATTCATGTAACAAGGAACGAAGAGGTAAACTGAAAATTTCATATCAAATCTTATCAAATACATTTGTACGATGTACCATGTGACTCGTAATGAAACAACAAGTGCGTAAAGGATTTGCCCTAACGAGATAACGTGGAAGAAATAGTTTACCTTATAACTACCATGATTTTCCGACATCCCTTTCTCTAAGAAAAACAAAACAAATGTCCTTTAACATTTGGATTTCATGTAAATTTCTACTTTCAGGATGAATTTCAAATTTGTGAAAAACGTTTCCCTATTCAAAGCATGAAACTTTCATGTAATTATTTGTTCTGTTGTCAGCGTTAATTCTTTTTTCTTCAATTTTCAGCGATATAACTATCGTGGGTTTTGTTGTTTTGTATAACAAAGCAATGCACGTTAAAATACAGAACATTTTATAATTAATTTGGATAACAACTAGAAATACGGCTAGGGAAATCATGATGGATATCGCGACTCTTTTATAATAATATATGAATTGTGTTAACAATGACAGTTTCACCGTAGCCAAATTTCCGAAAGATGGGACCGTGCTTTTGCCCTTGGATATTCTTTTTTGTTTACTTAATGACAATTTTCCACCACTCTCATATTTTCAGGGTGAGCATATAAATCAATAGCTTGATTGGTTTTAACGTTAAAAAAGAGAAACTGGTGACATCGTTGTCAACAGACTTTATCAGGAGAGTTGAGGAGTCACAGTGTTAACCCAAAAAACGTACATTGGAAACAGTCGTAAAGTACATGATTGTAGTTTTAACAACTGTGTTTACTCATTAAACAAGCGAGAGGCGCACTTGAACAGTTTACATATAAAATATAATAATAATATGGTATATTATATACACTGAGGGCTATGAATTCACGATAAGCAATTTGGGGTGGCGAATCGTAACAAAAAAACTTATATCACGTTTACAATAAGCAGCAAGATAAGAGTATACAAAATACCTGTAATTACAGTCTTTTCTTGTTCTCATGCGCTTAAAATAATGAATTACACTAAACTATAATATAACGAAGGCAACAATACTTTAAATGAATGGTAATATGATACGCTTTAAGCAAATATCCCTCAGAACAAACGATACTATAAAGTTACTTTGAAAGGTCATGATTGTAACAATCATCCCATTTTCTTTCTTAAAGTCAGCTGAGAATGATGAGAATGTGTGCTACTCAAATTCAATCCAACTGTATTATAATAATATGCCATTTCAAACTGCTTTTAAACAATATAAGATTACAAAAATATAACGAGAAAAGTGTATAGCTGTATTAAATATAACAATACGAGGAAAACAACACCAGTGGGCAAAAACTCCAACACTTAAACAAAGCATAAATAATGGCAATGATAAAGCGTTCTATGCTATTTTCGATTTAGCAGTTTGTGTAGCATTACGTAAGTGTGACCAAAATACGTGACATTGCAGTTTAACACGACCTGCCAGATGGGCTCACATAAATGCGTAGAAGCAGTCTACAAAAAAGTGTACAGATTGTTTTGAAAGTAACATTACTAAAAATAATAATCAACATTGATTTTATATGTACAGGCATAAAAATGTGGTAATATTGAACAAAATGTAATGAGAGAAATAATGACAACAGAAAAGAAGACACACAAATGATAATAAACAAGAGCTTGGTGGGTGTAGGGGTGGGTGGAGGGGAAAAGAAAAAGAAAACCAACAAAAAACAAAACAAACAAAAACACACAAGAAGGTTGATGTTTCGTTTTATTGGGGTTTTCTTTCAGGAAAGTTTCAGTAAATTAGCAGATGTTGTATGATATGGCTTTAGATTTCGCTACTCTGGATCTAGTCATGACTCGAAATTGAGTGAATTAAACTAACGACATCTAAAGTCTATGTTTCAGATAATAATAAAGCCTAAGCAAATGTTGTATGAAAAAAATACGTTGATGCATTTTTCAGCTTAAGAAGAAATAGGAAGGATTTTTCTTTCATAATATTACGCGTAAAGAAAAGTATTTAAATAAGCCTGTGGAAACACGTTTTGAAGACATATCCATTTTGTCTCAATGTTGATTGCCGCTACACTGAACGAAAACAGGCCCAGAATGACGGGTAAAATCCCTGCTCGGTGAATCACTCCTTTTATCATATCAACACTATTCCTCTAAGTATTAAGCTTTACTATTATTTGCCAATAAAGATGTTGATAATTTCGGTTGACAGTGATGAGTTAAGTCGTTTTTGGTTTTCTTTTTTCCTCAAATTTAAATGTCATATGAATTAAAATGCAATGCAAAAAAAATCCCACCCCAAAAACAAGATATAGATGGCAGTCGTTTGTGTTAAAAATTAACGATTATGGTGAATATTATTACATACAAATCAAGGCATGAATCAGAATTTCATGGTATCATTATCGCTATCATTTATACATAGCAAATGCAATAAGACTGATTAACTTGTAACAGAGTAATTTCTCTATTAATACTACGAGGACAGCTAGAAATTCGCAAACTATCTTTACTGGCAGTTTCCCAATCAAAAGATCGACTTTTAACTGAATATTTGGTAGAGAAATTACCACTCACAGGAACTC
>JAXRKP010000080.1:380000-382500 GCA_037039925.1 Doris montereyensis | reverse complement strand
AGGCCCCATCTCCAACCCCATCCCCATCCACATCCACATCCACATCCCCATCCACATCCACTTCCCCATCCTTACTTTACACATCGTCAAGCCGTCAGCTTTCAAAAAGATTTTAAAAATTCTCGTCGTTTATCAACCCACTCATCCATCACTTAATCCATTTATAAAGACATCACTTGAAACAAAATTTTACAGCATATATATATATATATATATATATATATATATATATATATATATATATATATATATATATATATATATATATATATATATATATATATATATATATATATATATATATATATATATACATATTTGTATACGTTTGTGATAATAAACTTGAGAAAACACTCATGCTATCTTTGGAAGACATGTAATACACTTTTCCGAAATGCATAAGAGAAAACAATTATTGTAAACGGAAGATCAGTAATTTAATAATACAACAATTTAAGAGTTGAAACCCTACAGATACAAAGTAAAAAAAAAGATAAAGAGAAAAAAGCTCGTGAATACGCAAGAGCGAATTTACGTCAATCTAGCAAATTTCAGCATATGAATTCAAATTTGTATTTCAAGTGATTTGGCTGTATCTTTATGGTAAAGATTCAATGGGCTACATAATGTTTTCAGATCACGCGCCGTGAAATAGTTGGTATATAAATACACGATTCATGTTTAAACTATGAATACCAATACTCTCTCAAACTGCTAAAGACAGACTTACCTATAGTAAAGGTAATGACATAAGATAATATGAAAACCCCATAGGAACCAAGACGGGACAAATACAAGGAATAGACAGAAAAAGAATCCTGGCCACTACGGGGATCGAACCTGCGTCCTCTGCGTCGGCACCCATCGCCTTGCCATGAAAAGAAAGGAACAAAGCCGAGACAAATACAAAGGAAAAGACAGAAAAAATATTCGGGCACCACACAGAATCGAACCCGCTACCTTCCGTCGGCATCTATCGCCTTATCATGAAAACTGATTTGATTTGATTTAATTTGACCCACATCCACAGCTAAGGTCTGGTGATCTCGGGGGTTTTAGTGGGTTTTATTATTTTTTATTTTTGCCCGTACTTCCCTGTAAAACAACCAAGGGATCTTAGCGTGCACAGAGTGGTGTAATCTACACACGAAACCTCCTTTTTTTATCGTCTTTCTCCGGTGAGACTAGGTGTCGATCCCCCTAGCTGAACAAGGGGAGGGGGGGGTGGGTGGGCTTGAACCCACGGCCTTTTGGTTGAGAGGTCGACACCTTGCCTCTTGATTACCGAAAATAGAGCACACTACCAACCAAACTAATTATGGTCCTTAGCTTTTGCTATATTTACGTCACACACACACACACACACACATACACGTGCACTCGAGCTCACTCCAAAAACGACACTAAGGTTACGCGTACCCTTATGATTTTCTGCGTGCAGTCATCAATCAGGCAAGTCAAATCGAAGGGCACACCGAGACAGGGAAAACAAAACAACACGATATCCCTTTCTCTATAAAAAATAATACGCTTTGAGAAACTCCAATTACCCTATCCTAACTAAACAATAATACGCCTTGAGGAAACTCCAATTACCCTCTCCTAACCAAAAATAATACGCCTTTTTGAGAAACTCCAATTACCCTCTTAACCAAAAAATAATACGCCTTGAGAAACTCCAATTACCCTCTCCTAACTAAACAATAATACGCCTTGAGGAAACTCCACTACCTCTCTTAACCAAAAATAATACGCCTTGAGAAACTCCAATTACCCTCTCCTAACCAAAAGTAAAGACTGACTTACATATTACATATAGTGAAAGGCGGCAAGGCTCCGAGTTGGAATCATAGAAGAAATATGATGTAAATTAATTTCGTTTTAAACACTGTGCTTTATTTTTAAGTTTTCCTCTTTGTACCGTTTTGTTGTTGTTGTTGTTGTTAGAGTCTCTGTATATTCAGCTTAACTTGTGGACACAGGACAAGAAAATTCACTGAAGACCAGTCAGGTCATGTCTACTGTCAGACCTTTCCAGCACATTTTTTTCTAAAATACATGAGCTATCGTGTCTGGCTGTGCTGGAAGTTCAAAACCACAATATCATCATGTCAGAAAAGTAAAAAGATTATCTGGAATGTGGGCTGAGGTTGTTTTTAAAAATTTTTTTATTTACGATAAAAACCACCTGTGAATACTGTGATGCAGAGTTGCTTAGATCTTGGGCCTATTCCTATCAGTGGTGAACGATAAAATTCGAAGGTACCAGGTACCTGGAACTAAAATATTTTAAGTTGTCTTGGCAAATTCAATTCCTCTCGAAAGCGTTTATTATTTATACGTCAGTACGCAATGAACAAACATAACTCGCTTGACATGTCTGATTATTGCTATTACGATCTGGAGTTGGAAAATCCATAAACCTGAAATGACACTGAAACTTACACTAACGAAAGGAAGAAATTTACACTCACGATATTTTTTATTATTTAAATCCCTT
>JAXRKP010000080.1:350000-370000 GCA_037039925.1 Doris montereyensis | reverse complement strand
TTTTCTTTCTGTATATTGTATTCATTTTCATCGCTTTCTGCAGAAAGTGACGAAAGTGATAAAGAACTATTCTACGAGAACTTCTACGAGAGCGCCAAAAAAAAAAAATACAAGTCACAAGAAATCACTATCATAATGGGCGACTTTAACGCAAAAGTAGGTAGTGAAAGAGAATTAAAAACAAAATCGATGGATATGGTTTGGGAACGCAAAACGTCATTTAAGAGGAGACATGTTAATAGACTGGTGCATGAAAGAAAGCTACGTCAGGTGAGTGCACGTGGGTAATTAACGAGTTTTGCCGGCCACAACTAAGAGGGACGATTTGCTACAGGAATTCGACACCGTGGATAACAAAGACACGGTTCAAAGATCACATCAGAAGGAGATGGACATGGCAAATCCCTGGAGACATAGATAAAAATCGAATTGAATACGTACTGGTTTCATAACGCTTTAAAAATTTGGTAAAAATAGCAAAAACAATACTCAGAGCTGCTATAAATAGTGATCATCGACCAGTGAAATGCATTCTCAAACTAAAACTAAAACGCCTAAACAAAAGCAAGACATAACCAAAGATGCAAATTGAGCTCTTGAGAAAAGACGATGGGAATAGAGAACAATACAAAGAAGAGGTGAAACAACGATACAAAATTATCAGAGTGATAGAAAATATAAAAAAATATTGGACTGATTTAACAAAATGTCTAAAAGAACCAATCCAGGCTATTGTTCCCATAAAAAACATGGAACAAAAAAACAAATGCATGACACAGGAAATATTCGAAATGATGGATAGACGAAACAAGTTAAAAAAGAATAGTATTGAATACAAACAAGCAGACAAACACATAAAGAAAGAGTGCATCAAGGCCAAAGAACAATACATAGATTGTAGAATGCCAACACATTGAAAGACAAATGGATAAAAACGCAAAAGAATGTCATGAGTCAATCAAAAACTTGGTAGGAAAAAATAAACTCTACACGACGAAAATGTGTAAGAGACTCCCGAGGAAACATCATAGTGAACACCCAAGATATTTTATAACGCTGGGTTGAATATATATATAAATCTGTATTCAGATGAGGAAAGAGATAGTAACCAAATAAATTCATATACAGAAGACATAAGCGGCCAAAAAATACTAAGAGAAGAGGTAGCAGCTGCTTGTACAGAGATGAAAAAAGGAAAAGCGGTTGGCCAAGATAACATTTCTATCAAACTAATAGATGCCCTAGGAGACATTGGGGTGGACATTCTAGTCAAGATATTTCATATCATCTTTGAGAATGGGATTTTACCAAACGAACTTAGAAAGTCTGCGTTTATCACTCTACAAAAAAGCCAGGAGCAATAGATTGCGATCAAGATCGAACCATTATTATCATAAGCCAGGCAACAAAGATCTTACTTTGTACTATAATGAAAAGAATACGAAATAAAATAACACCGGAAATAGGCAAAGAACAGTTTGGATTTGTAAAGGACAAAGGGACAGTCAACGCGATTTTTGTACTGAAAATGATCATACAAAGGTCAATTGAAAAACAGAAAAAAATGATACCTTTGCTTCATCGACTATTCCAAAGCCTTCGACTCCATATAACACAAAACCTTCTTCAAAATGTTAAAATCAATAGGAATAGGTGATAAAGACCATAGACTGGTAAGACCTGTATTGGCACCAAACAGCTTGCGTCAACGTGGATAACGAGACATCAGCTTTTTTAACATCAAGGAAGGAGTGAGACAAGGCTGTCTTCTCTCACCAGACCTCTTCAACTCATATACCGAAATCATCTTCCGTGAAATTGAAAACAGGAGAGGTCAAGCATTGGTGGCGTTAACCTGACCAACATAAGAAATGCAGATGATGCCGTGTTAATGGCATACACGCCAGATGATGTCCAACAAATATTAGACAAATTAATAGACTTTAGTGAGACAAAAGATTATTACTGAATGCGAATTCAATTTAACAAGTAGAGAACAAACTATAAACGAAGTAACACAATTTAAATACCTCGGCAAATCATAACAAACAACTGCAAAGGCACTATCGAAGTAAGGCAAAGGATAGCAATAGCAAAACAAACATTGCATAATATTAAGGCTGTTGTCTCCAATATTCAAAACTAAAAATAGACACGATAATATCAACAGCGCAGATATATGACTTTTCCACACTATTATATTATGCATGCGAAAATGGGCTTTAGATGCACAATATCGTAACCGTTTTTTGTTGTTTTTTGGCAGAAACATTTGAAATGTGGATATATAAAAGAATATTGAAAATCCCTTCGACAGCAAAAGTAACAAACATGGAAGTTATAGTGAAAATTGGAAAAGGAAGAGAACTTATGGAAAACATCAAGACAAGGCTAATGAGATTTTTTTGGCCATGTGTGAAAACAAAATGTACTAGAAAAACTAGCAACATCTGGATCCATGGAAGGGACAAGAGTTCGTGGCAGACAACGCACCACATACGTAACGGCGTTAAGACAAAATACGTCCGATATCACCACCAACTCGGATTTTACAAGAAGCACTGAACACAGAACAACATAGAGAGGGATGGTCGGCAACGTGGTAAATAACGCAAGCCACAAATAATGATGATGATGATGATGATATTGTATTCATTGAATGTTGACTATTACTGTTCTTCATTCAACCAAAGGGATTTTCAAACAGATATGAGTTTCAATTTATAGGATTTTCAGACATGAAATATGGTCGATTATAGATTTTTTTAAACATAGCCAATTTAGTGATCTTTATTGACATAGCCAATTTAGTGATCTTTATCGACATAGTCAATTTAGTAATATTTATCGACATAGCCAATTTAGTGATCTTTATCGACAGCCAATTTAGTAATATTTATCGACATAGCCAATTTAGTGATCTTTATCGACATAACCAATTTAGTGATATTTATCGACAATGTCAATTTAGTGATATTTATCGACATAGTAAATTTAGTGATCTTTATCGACATAGCCAATTTAGTGATCTTTATCGATATAGTCAATTTAGTGATATTTATCGACATAGCTAATTTAATGATCTTTATCGACATAGCCAACTTAGTGATCTTTATCGACTTTATAGTCAATTTAGTGATATTTATCGACATAGTCAATTTAATGATATTTATCGACATAGTCAATTTAGTGATCTTTAACGAGAAAGCCAACTTAGTGATCTTTATCGACATAGCCAACTTAGTGATCTTTATCGATATAGCCAACTTAGTAATATTTATCGACAATGTCAATTTAGTGATATTTATCGACATAGCCAATTTAGTGATATTTATCGACATAGTCAATTTAGTGATCTTTATCGACATAGCTAATTTAGTGATCTTTATCGACATAACCAATATATTATTTATTGATCTTTACCGACATCGCCAATTTAGTGATTGTTATCGACAAAGCCAATTTAGTGATTCTTCGACAAAGCCAATTTAGTGATTTTTATTGACATAGCCAATTTAGTCATTTTTATCGATAAAGCCAATTTAGTGATTTTTATCGACATAGTCAACTTAGCGATCTTTATCGACAAAGCCAACTTAGTGATTTTTATCGACAAAGCCAATTAGTGATCTTTATCGACAAAGCCAACTTAGTGATCTTTATCGACAAAGCCAATTTTGCGATCTCTATTAACATAGCCAATTAAGTGATCTTTATCAACATAGCCAATTCAGTGATCTTTAGCAATATAGCCAATTTTGTGCTCTCTATTAAATAACCAATTAAGTGATCTTTATCAACATAGCCAATTCAGTGATCTTTATTAATATAACCAATTTTGTGCCCTTTATTAACATAGCCAATTAAGTAATCTTTATAAACATAGCCAATTAGTGATCTTTATCAACATAGCCAATTAAGTGATCTTTATAAACATAGCCAATTAAGTGATCTTTATCAACATAGCCAATTATGTGATCTTTATCGACATAGCCAATTAAGTTATCTTTATCGACATAGCCAATTATGTGCTCTCTATTAACATAGTCAATTAAGTGATCTTTATCAACATAGCCAATTAGTGATCTCTATCAACATAGCATATTTTGTGCTCCCTATCAACATAGCCAATATAGCGATCTTTATCAACATAGCCAATTAGTTATCTTTATTAACATAGCCAATTTTGTGATCTTTATCAACATAGTCAATTAAAACACCTTTATAAACATGGTTGATTCAGTGATCTTTATCATCATGGTCGATGTAATGATCTTTATCATCATATTCGATTCAGTGATTTTATAAACATGGTCGATTCAGTGATCTTTATCATCATATTCGATTCAGTGATTTTTATAAACATGGTCGATTTAGTGACCTTTATCATCATGGTTGATTCAGTGATCTTTGCCATTATGGTCGATGTAATGATCTTTATCATCATATTCGATTCAGTGATCTTTGCAAACATGGTCGATGTAATGATCTTCATCATCGTATTCGATTCAGTGATCTTTATAAATATGCCCGATTTAGTGATCTTTATCAACATGGTCGATTCAGTGATCTTTATTGTTGTGGTCAATGTGAAGATCTTTATCATCAAATTTATAAACATAGTTGATTCAGTGATCTTTATAAACATGGTCCATTTAGTGATCTTTATCAATATGGCCGATTTAGTAATATTTATAAACATGGTCATTTAGTGATCTTTATCAACATGGTCAATGTAGTAATCTTTATCAATATGGTCAATGTAGTGACCTTTATCAACATGGTCAACGTAGTGATCTTTATCAATATGGTCAATGTAGGTAGTGATCTTTATGAATATGGTCAATGTAGTGATCCATTATCAATATGGTCAATGTAGTGATCTTTATCAATATGGTCAATGTAGTGATCTTTATCAACATGGTCAATGTAGTGATCTTTATCAACATGGTCAATGTAGTAATACTTATAAACATGGTCCATTTAGTGATCTTTATCAACATGGTCAATGTAGTAATCTTTATCAACATTTTCAATGTAGTAATCTTTATCAATATGGTCAATGTAGTGACCTTTATCAACATGGTCAATGTAGTATTCTTTATCATCATGGTTAATGTAGTGATCTTTATCATCATGGCCGACTTAATGATCTTTATCATCATGGTCAATGTAGTGATCTTTATCATTATGGTCAATGCAGTGATCTTTATCAACATGGTCAATGTAGTGATCTTTACCAACATAGTCAAGGTCAGTGATCTTTATCAACATGGTCGATTCAGTGGTCTTTATCAACATGATCAATGTAGTGATCTTTATCAACATGATCAATGTAGTGATCTTTACCAACATTGTCAATGTAATGATTTTTATCAACATGGCCAATTTAGTGATCTTTATCAATATGGTCGATGTAATGATCTTTATCAACCTCGTCAATGTAGTGATCTTTATCAATATGGTCAATGTAGTGATCGTTATCAACATGGTCAAGTTAGTGATCATTATCAACATGGTCAATTTAGTAATCTTTATCAACATGGCCAATTTAGTGATCTTTATCAACATGGTATGGTCGATGTAATGATCTTATATCAACCTCGTCAATGTAGTGATCTTTATCAATATGGTCAATGTAGTGATCTTTATCAACATGGTCAAGTGAGTGATCATTTTCAACATGGTCAATTTAGTGATCTTTATCAACATGGCCAATTTAGTAATCTTTATCAACATGGCCAATTTAGTGATCGTTATCAATATGGTCGATGTAATGTTCTTTATCAACCTGGTCAATGTAGTGATCTTTATCAATGTGGTCAATGTAGTGATCTTTATCAACATGGTCCATTTAGTGATTTTTATCAACATAGCCACTTCAATGTGGTTAACATGGCCAAGTTAGTGATCCTTATGAGTATGTCCAATTTCATGATCTTTATCAACATGGTCGATTTAGGAATGATCATTGATTTCATCTTTATCAACATGGTCGACTTAGGTGGATTTCGTGATCTTCATCAACATGGTCGATCTTGATCATCGTGGTGGATTTCGTGATCTTTATCAACATGGTGATTTAAGAAACTTGATCATCGTGGTGGATTTCGTGATTTTTATCAACATGACTAATTCATGGAAACTTGATCATCGTGGTGGATTTCGTGATCTTTATCAACATGGCTGATTTAAGAATCTTGATCATCGTGGTGGATTTCGTGATCTTTATCAACATGGCTGATTCATGGAAACTTGATCATCGTGGTGGATTTCGTGATCTTTATCAACATGGCTAGTTTAGAATCTTGATCATCGTGGTGGATTTCGATCTTTACCAACATGAATCTTGATCATCGTGGTGGATTTCGTGATCTTTATCAACATGGCTGATTCATGGAATCTTGATCATCGTGGTGGATTTCGTGATCTTTATCAACATGGCTAGTTTACGAATCTTGATCATCGTGGTGGATCTTTATCAACATGTGATTCATGGAAACTTGATCAATGGATCTTAATCAACATAGCTAGTTTACGAATCTTGATCATCGTGGTGGATTTCGTGATCAACATGGCTTTTCATGGAAACAAATGGTGGATTTCGGGATCTTTATCAACATGGCTAATTCATGAAATTTGATTGGTGGATTTCGGATGGTAAAATCTTGATGATCTCTATTAAACATGGTGAACAGATTTCGTGATCTTTAAACTATTTAGGAATCTTGTAACGGGTTTTCGATTTTTAAACATGGCTGATTTAGGAAACTTGATCATCGTGGTGGATTTCATCTTTATCAACATGGTGATTTAGGAATCTTGAATCGTGGTGGATTTCGTGATTATCAACAACGGAATCTTGATCATCGTGGTGGATTTCGATCTTTATCAACATGGCTAGATTAAATCTTTCTCCTTTTTTGATCTTTATCAAATAGCTTTAAATCTTGAACGTTGTTGATTTCGCAATCAACATAGAGATTTAGGAATCTTGGACTCGTGGTGGATCTCGTGACCTTGATCAACGGAATAGATTGAGTGATCTAATACAGAATAAAATTGTGAGATTGTAAAGATTCCCAATTAACAACAGAAATGGTTTGAAAAAAAACCCATCACAAAAGCAGACATTTTTAGAACGTATACAGATACAAAGGAAACTTTCTCCTTTTTTTTTAAAATAGCTTTAACAACGGGTTGTGGCAAAAAGAGGACCGGACTTATTCCCCAATTAAGAAATGATGTAGTTTTAGAGATGTCCTTTAATGGATATGGTGGTTCAAAAGGAGACAGAAGATAATAATACTGATTATCGTTGTCATCACCACCGGCAGCAGCTACATCTTTGTTGGCATCATCTTCACCATCATTATCATCGTCCTCACCATCACCATCATCTTGCGTTATCATCAGCACTATCATCATCATTATCATTATCACCACAATCATGACCATCATCATCATCGTTATCATTATCCCCACAATCATGACCATCATCATTATCATTATCCCCACAATCATGATCATCATCATTATCATTATCACCACAATCATGACCATCATCATTATCATTATCACCACAATCATGACCATCATCATTATCATTATCACCACAATCATAATCATCATCATTATCATTATCAACACAATCATGATCATCATCATTATCATTATCAACACAATCCTTATCATTATCATCATCATTATCATTATCACCACAATCATGACCATCATCATTATCATTATCACCACAATCATGACCATCATCATTATCATTATCACCACAATCATGACCATCATCATTATCATTATCACCACAATCATGACCATCATCATTATCATTATCACCACAATCATGACCATCATCATTATCATTATCACCACAATCATGACCATCATCATTATCATTATCACCACAATCATGACCACCATCATTATCATTATCACCACAATCATGACCATCATCATTAACACAACCAAAGAGATATTGATATAACAAAGCAAAAACAAATTTTAACTTACAACATAAATGGCATAATGTAGGCATCAAGTCTTATTATATGTACAAGACGACAGGAGATAAAGGCCAGATTGCTTCAATGTATTTCTGTATTGATGTCACGACCAAACTCTTCACATTGGGGCACGCCATAATATGATGAGACAGAAAAGCTTAGCAGACGTCCGTTCTGATGGCCATAGAAATCGCACCAATTTCAAACCGTCAACTCTGATCGGCCATGCATTGTACCTTACAGGGTGGGCCACCCGGACATTTTCTCTGTTCTGTCCCGTTTTCTTTCTATCAGGCCTTCCATTACTGTTTTACATTCCTCTTCATTGCTTGCCTTACAAAGACGAATCAAGAATCAGTGGGGCAATCTGTCTTCATTTTATTTTATATTTCTTAATTCTCTTTTCATTCCGTTGGGTTTAAAATAACCTCACAGTATTCCATAAACACCCATCGTCTTATCACTTGTTTATTGATTGACTGCTGGGATGAAAGAAGGAACTGTATCGATTAAAATATATGTATTTACTTGTAGATCTATATCTATTTGTTCTATACTTAATAATATATCCCAATTTATCTTCTTTTTTATTTATTGCACATTGTATTTATTTAATTGGTTTATCTACCTTTATTATTTACAGTTCTAAATATTTTGTTACCTTTATATCTGTTTTGTTATCTTATTATTTATGTTCTATAATCTCAATTTGCAATGGCTCTTAATTTTTATAGACTACTACTACTACTAGTAGTAGTAGTAGTAGTAGTAGTAGTAGTAGTAGTAGTAGTAGTAGTAGTAGTAGTAGTAGTAGTAGTAGTAGTAGTAGTAGTAGTAGTAGTAGTAGTAGTAGTAGTAGTAGTAGTAAAAACAAACAGTGAGGCAGGGGGCCATGTTGGAAGTGAAGGTAACGAAACAAGATAATATGAAAGCCTCAAAGGAACAAAGACGAGACAAACACAAGGATTAGGCAGCAAAAAATCCTGGCCACCTTGGGAATCGAACCAGCGACCTCTGCGTCGGCACCCATCGCCTGGCCATGAAAAGAAAGTGTGCTACCAACCGAGCTAACTACGCTCCCCCAGTTAGCTCGGTTGATAGTACGTTTTCTTTTCATGGCGAGGCGATGAGTGCGACGCAGAGGTCACGGGTTCGATCCCCATGGTGGCCAGGATTTTTTTCTGTCTATTCCTTGTGTTTTCTCGTCTTTGTTCCTATGGGGCTTTCATATTATCTTGTGTCATTACCTTCACTTAGAAGTAGTAGTAGTAGTAGTAGTAGTAGTAGTAGTAGTAGTAGTAGTAGTAGTAGTAATAGTAGTAGTAGTAGTAGTAGTAGTAGTAGTAGTAGTAGTAGTAGCAGTAGTAGTTGTAGTGGTAGTAGTAGTAGTAGTAGCAGTAGTAGTAGTAAAATTAGTAAGATGATGATGAAGAGGAGGAGGAAGAGGAGAAGTAGGAGTGGGAGATGTAGTAGGAGAAGAAATAATCTTGTCGGAGTGATATTGCCGTCATCATCATCGCAATCATAATAAGCATTAACATTATCATTATTATTATTATCATTATCACGATCATCAGCACCATCATTACTTAATTCGTTTTTACAGTAACTAATGTGTCGTCGCTATACTCCTAAATATCAACGTGGAAATATAAATGAAGGACTGGAATGGATGCAAAGTGTGAGTGTGACTAGGAAAACAGGATTGAGTCATAAAATGAAGAGGGTACTCACCACCCAACTCACGTGAAAACTTGGTTCAATCACGAAAGTGTACTGCTTCATCCTCAGATAGTAGAATTATGTTATCACGAGCATTCAAAAGGTGTCCCAGAGCATTCCATCCATTTTCTCCCCTCCACTGCGTTGAATGATCGCTTATGTAGGTTTTTGTGTTTACGGTGCTAGAAAACCCAGACATAGAAGACGATACGGTGCATCGTGCTTTAGTTAAAAGCTTCTGTATCATATTATCATAACTCTCAAGTTCCATAAATAACATACTCCATACGTTTTTCCACCAGGTTCACTTCCCTGCTTAGAGAGAATGTAGGTGGTCTAGCTGTTTGAGGCAGATTTTTGTTTCCTGTTGGAGGAGGAAGGGGAGGTAGGGGTGGTCCTCTTTTTCTTATTTCTCCTTTTTGCCACCCAATATGTTGGGCATTATCCGCCATGCACTCTCAAAATTATATTTTAAGAGGTGTTTTCGTTTGAATTTCATGTTTCTTTGCTTTGATTTTCATTTTGCACTGAAGTTTGGCACTAGCTGTTTATTCTTTCTTATTTGCCGCTGAATTTTTTTTTCTTCCTTAGTTTTGTTGTTGAGTTTTGATTATTGTATAGTTAAAATTCTATTGATCGTATTACCCATTTCCCTCTTTCCGTTTAGTGGATTTTCAAACCAGGGTGCATATTGTGTGTGATGTCAGGGGTTTGAGGATGGCGGAAAGGTGTGGACGGTGGGGGGGGGAGATTTTCCTTTGATGGTTTTCTCAGGATTAAACATGGTTTATTCGGAGATTGAAGTAAAGAAGAAGTGGGGATCATAATATTGTGTGTGTGTGTGCGTGTGGCGGAAGAAGGAAAGTCCTGAATGGAAGCTCCAATGTTTACTAGTCGAGTTCATGCAGTTCATACTTAATACACTTAGTCTTGTCGACACAACAGTAATCACTGGGTTTTTTAAAGATATAAAATATTTTTAGGGTAGCGAAGTTGAATACTAAACTGGGTTGTTGTGGTTCCATAATATGGCGCAGGCTTCTTAAGACTGATGTCTGAGGTTCGAATCTTGATATGGGTTAACCCAATGTTAGCGGCACTTATCTACGGTAACCTCCTCCTCGCCCATCCCCCTCCCCCTCCCCCCTCCCCCCACACACACACACTTTTTGTGCTTGTAGATACGCTGGTTCCAACGCCAAGCATTAACGATGATTAACTCATAAATCCAGTTTATACCGGAGTTTTATATTGATTTGGTAGATAGTAAAGCTACACTGGCAGTTCCAAGGGCCTCGTTCTACTGATGAATCACATGGGGGTCGTTGCTTTTAACATTTTTGCTCAGAAGTCCTGCCAACTGGCAGAAAGCGATCAGCACCCGATCAACGTCATACTCAAAACTCCGACAACTCTAGGTGAATCTTGCCCCCAATATGCGCCTTCTTACTCGCTTGTCCTTCTATTATCCCTTCAACGACATTATATATTCTCTTTCCACTGTAATATCGTTTCGTTTCGTAAAAAAAAAATATTTGATTTTTTGTTTGTATTCTTAGCGTCACAATTCAAAACGTTTTAGCAAGTGATCTAGAGAATGGAATTTGAGGAAACTAAATGTATTTTAAAGCTCAAGTTTTCGTTTACCCAATCATTGTAACCATGTATAACAAGCGTCCCGTGTGACAAGAGTAACTGCTATCAATTTCACTGGTCTAAAATAAAGACTTAAAAATCAAGACGGCACATTTCAAATTAGAGTACGGCTTATGTTGCTTCTTAAAGTCTGTAATAGAGGCTTTGTATTGTGCTAAATTAACCAAAATGGCTTTAAATATTTCAAAATATGTTGTTACATCACCAATAATGCGCCACTATTGAAAATTTGGGCCATGTTATCTATTTTCAAAGTGAAACAATCACAACCTTCAATGTCATTAATTAATGTGTGTTTTGCGGGCTTGAAATGTCTTTTAATCGGCGCTCTGTTGAAATTCGCCGCAAATCCATTTGGATGCGTCTTGCAGGGATGAAAATTAAAGAAGCTGCTTTATACTTCAATTGTAATCATTCAACAATCAGCAGATTATTGAAAAAAAAAAGAAAATGAAACTGGGACGTAGACCTTATAATGTGACAACGAGTGAAGATCATAAGGCAATCGTTTTAGCGCATGCCATTTACCCTTGGCTCGTGTCTAAATCAACGGCAAGATCTTTTTGACTATCTGCCACTACATGTTAGAGGCAGCTGGTTTACATGCCTGTCGTTTTTGCATTCGCATTCCGCTCTACGACAACCATCGCAATTTGCAGTTCCTAAGTTTTCAAGTTTAAATCCTACCTATGTAATTGAATATTTAAAAGTAGAAACTGCTTTTGGAAGTTAGATTTATTATATATTATACATTTTGAAGAAGAAACGTTAAACATATATAATTGCTGTTTAAAATGTTCTGTTATCTGAAACGATTTAAAAATTACAATTTAGAATTTGGTGCGATACTTTTGGCACTCAGTTATTATATTGGCTGACCTTAATGGGATGACAAGTCACTTCAATCAGGAAGGACTGGACGGTGTGTGTGTGTGTGTGTGTGTGTGTGTGTGTGTGTGTGTGGAGGAGGAAGAGGAGGAGGGTTAGTTATTAGAATGGCATGGAATTTTGAACATCAAAACAGGAGTATAACAAGGATGATTATTGTCCCCTTTTCTTCTTCTTTTCAGCAATACATTGACTCATGAGGGAAACAACAGCTGGAAGAAAAAAACGGTATCCACTGAATGATGTGGTCACACCTAGATGACCCAGATTGTTGAGTCGACGATTTGGCCCTGATGGCACATACCCAACAACAGATGTAGAGAAAACCACTGAATGTGAAAAGATATCAAAATCTCTTGGTCTGAAAATTCATCCAGATTAAAACAAAAGTCATGGAAATTAAAGCAGAGGAGTCTATTATACTTATAGGGAGAACCCTAAAACAAGAAACAATCACTTTCTATTATCTAGGCAGCATGATGGGAAAACACGGGTGTACTCTGGCTGATATCAAAGGAAAAAATTAGGAGAGCAAGATTTTTCCTTTAAAAACCTCAATAAGATCTGGAAAGATGGGAAAATATTACTCAAAACAAAAATCAGACTGTTCAACTCTAATGTAAAATAGGTTTTACTCTATGGCAATGAAACTTGGAGCCATGCGAAAACAAACACAAGCAAAATACAAACTTTTATTAATGAATGTTTAAGGAGAATTATGAAAATTAGATGGCCAGGTCAAATAAACAATTAAGAAATATGGAAGAAAACCTTCCAAGAAGGAAAACTTCTTTAACGGGCGTGACATGTTACCAAAATATTAACTTCTTTAACTGACATGTTACCAAAATAGTAACTTCTAACTGGCGTGACATGTTATCAAAATAATAACTTCTTTAACTGGCGTGACATGTTACCAAAATAGTAACTGGCGTGACATGTTAACAATGACTTCTTTAACGGGTGACATGTTACCAAAATAGTAACTTCTTTAACGGGCGTGACATGTTACCAAAATAGTAACTTCTTTAACGGGCGTGGCGTGACATGTTACCAAAATAGTAACTTCTTTAACGGGCGTGACATGTTACCAAAATAATAACTTCTTTAACGGGCGTGACATGTTACCAAAATAGTAACTTCTTTAACGGGCGTGACATGTTACCAAAATAGTAACTTCTTTAACGGGCGTGACATGTTACCAAAAATAACTAACTTCTTTAACGGGCGTGACATGTTACCAAAATAGTAACTTCTTTAACGGGCGTGACATGTTACCAAAATAGTAACTTCTTAACGGGCGTGACATGTTACCAAAATAGTAACTTCTTTAACGGGCGTGACATGTTATCAAAAAAGTAATTTTTGTTGAGAGGTTTAAACTAGTTTCAAGGACTGTATTTTGAATGTTGCTTGATAACGTTTTTAATTAACGTTTTCCTAAAAGAGTAAACGGAGCCAAATACAAACTCCTTTCCCAATCTCGAAATCACCGATGTTGGTGTACGTGGATGAGTAGATTAACCCACCAACAACACCGCCAAAGCGAGCAATGAATTTGCAGACAGCTCTAAGAGCCCACACAGGAGCAACACTAAGCCTTCGTACGACATATCTGGTGGGTTTCGAAAGCAAAAACGGGGTCTTATGGATTGGCTAAGACGATAGACGCCAGGCCTGGTATCAGTCACGGATTAGGCACTTGTCAAGCGTGTCCACTCGGGTCGCGTGCCCTTCATTTATCTGACATCCTCCGTAACAGTCGTCGGAATTAATTCAGGGGTTGTCCGCTCATGCGTGTGGCTACAAGGGTACTTGCCACTGACTTAAAGATGTTCTACAATGTGTTAAGGGTTTCTTCCCCGCGGTATTATGAGTCTGGGCAGCAACTGATTTATTGTTTTATATTTTCTTAGTCCAATTTCCCCCCCTTGCGCCCCCTCCAATGATAATATTTGTTCAGTTTGTCTTTCTTGTTACTTTTATTGTTGTATTTTTTATTAGGGTTTTTAAGTGGGATTTTGTTGTTGTTGTTGTTTTGTTGTTGTTGTTGTTGTTGTTGTTGTTGTTGGGGCGGGGTTGTGGGGCGGGGGTATTTTTGGAGTATTTTGTTTTGTTTTGGGATGTGGTGTATTTGTTTTTTGTTGTTTTAGGGAGTATCATTCGGTTTTGCGGTTGTTCTTTTCTTTTCTTTTTTTTCCTTTTTTTTTGGGGGGGAGGAGGTTATGCGGGGTTTTTTTGATGTTTTTTGTTTTTTTTGATTGTCTTTTCGCCTTTTTTTTCAGTACTTTGTTTTCGTCAAGGATTTGAAGATATTTATGTTCCGAGCGGGTAATGGATTGACGATTTAAGTGAGACTTAATCAGATGTAGGTCAAGCAATTCTGATTGAAGTTACCAATTTACTTTCTTACAACTGAAAAATGGGTGTAGTCTTTTTTATTCTTTTTTCTTGTAATTGATGCATTCAGATAGTTACTCATGTAATTTAGGAAACCAGCCTCAAAGCTCGAAAGAATGCGCATTTCACTTTTAAAATGAAGGTAAAAACACAAAATGAAAAGACATTGCATTTACCATGAACAACCTGTGTATTTTCAGGGTTAATTACTTAAGTGAAAATTTTCAATTTAATTGTTTTCCTATATTTCTGAAATAAAAACAGAATCGATTGGCTTTAGTTACTGAATCAGAAAGGTCGTTAATCAAATATCCATACACCAGAAAAGCAAAATGTTCATTTTGCTTTCTTAGTTATCTGGGTTGGGGAATGCTAACAAGGAGAGTGGGATTGACGTTGTGTGAGAGTAGGTATATATACCAAGCAATCCCAATGGAGTTGCCAACAGGTTTCAGAGATGAGTTCAATTTAAAAAGAGTTCCATTTCCTCTCCCATCGAACGCAAAGACATAGACGTTAGAGCGTATGACACTCAACACTAAGAACCCCGCTCAACTTTGAATATCATTGCCACTGAATTGGAGTGGGTGCGGCAAAAATGTTTAGCTTGACAAAGTTTGTCACGGACGAGGGGGGGGGGGGGGGGGGATGGTATCTCATGATCTTAAACATGTCGAATTTTGCAGTCATCCTTAATGCGGCCTAATGCAACAACAAGTTCCTTCAAGGCCATTAAGATTCATAGAGCTGGAGCTTATCCCAGTTTCTATAGCGTGAAGTGAAACAAGTGATGATACTCACCTACTATACAGGACGCTAGTCCGACGCAGGATTTTTTACTAACAAGCTAGTGCTTGCATTCGTTTGCACATGGGTCGAGTGGGGAAATGCGTGTTAAGTGTCTTTCTCAAGGAACACAACGTCGGATCTAACTTTGGTAGGATTCAAATCCGGTACCTTATGATCCCAAGTTTAGCAGCCTAACCACCCCGCAACCGACGCTACAATTGAAAAAATAGATCCTGGATAAATGCAAAATTATTTGAACATGTTAAATGTTTTGTTTTTCGATTGCTTTTTCTTTGGTTTTGTTTTGCTTGGCTATTTTTATTTTTATTTTGTGGGGTATGCTTTTGTATTAGGAGGACGGTGTATGGCTTTTTTTAACTTTTACTACTTAAATACACACACACATACACACACAAACACACATACACACATATATTCCTACAACATAAACATACACACAAACAGTAAACAATACCATTGCCTACGATCACATAATTATAACGACGAGTACTGTTTCATCAGGTGACTCCTCCTCATTCTCCACCGTCACCCCTTATCCTAACCATCACTGCTTCCCGAACCTCTTCTTTCTTGAGTGGCAGCAATGTCAATGTACTAGAATGCTTTTAAAAAATAAAAAAATATTAAAAAAACTCAACAACAATCATTAGTACTGTATTATGGTGTGATTTCTAACTGAAATCAGCATATATTGTGTTACTCTTATTACACACACGAAGAGATATGGCATGCCTCACTCTCTTGAGGAAGCAATACGTATTTCTCAAAGAACGATTCCTCAAAACAAAACACGCGATACGATTTACACTGCAGATACCACCCACGCACATATACATAGTAGGCTTACGCATACACACACACACACACACACACACACACTTCGGTTTTCTATTTCTCTTCTCCTCTTCGTCTTATCTTCCTACACCTATCTTGTGTCAACTGGATAATCCCGGGATATCAGCAATTTCCTTTAGAAACGGCGTCTGATATTTTAACCGATAGCTGATTTCGCAAGCAAAAAATCATCATATACACATTATGATTTATCATTGCTTTTTTTATTTATTTTTTACCACGCTTGTTTTTGCCTTTTGATTTGATATATCATATGTTATTCCATTGTATATTGTGCTTTTGAAGCGGCGACTTCACTTCTAGGTATTACAAAGTTACAAGAGCTCTTGAATCTCCATAGCGTCTCCTTTTGGGTGGGATCACAACATTCTGCGCACGTTAAATACCACTTGGGTGTTTATGAGGGCAGTCCGTTTACCAGGGCAGTCCGGGGAAAATAAAAGTAAAATTCTACCAAAAAAAAACACCCCGATATCCCCTTCATTGTCATATGGGTAAAAGAAAATTAAAAAAAAAACAAAACTTCTTTGGGGTTAACTAAAGAGTAAAGAAATTTAATGTCCATGGAGGCAAGGTAGTTACGCACACAGGGATGATTGAGTGAATAAAGATTTTATTTCAAGAGCGAGTGAAATCTGAAAGAAAAAGAAAAAGAAATGAAAAGAATAAAGCAGATAAATACAAATGAAAGAACTGATTTATTTGGTCACAGTTGAATATCACACTGAAAACTTCTCTTCAACAAACTCTCACTTCTAAGATTCCTTAATGTAGTGACAAAAAAATATGGACATTTTATTATATTTGTGACATTATAGTTTATACCTGAAGTGATGTGAAAACATCGATTCAGAAAAGTTTATTAGTACATTGTAATTCACACCAACATAAGAAAATAATCATGCAATCCACTGAGGTCTTAAAAAAAAATTGGGAAAAAATCGATTGATCCAATCATATCCAGTTGTTCACTGTGTTAATTATTTCCTTTAACTTTAGGTAAGAATTCCATATGGTTGGTTCTTCTCTATTATAATAAGTATTTTGTTTTGTTCTTTTTTTTTTGTTTTGGATTGGGGCTGTTGTTTTGTATGTTTGCTCTTTTTTTGTTTTGTTTTGTTTTTTTGTTTTTTTTGTTTGGGGAGGGGGGTGGGGGGGTGGAGGTTATATCTATGTTGGTACTTGTTTTGTTTTTGCTCTGTTTTCTTGTAGATGTTTATTCGTTTGCTCTGTTCTTGAATTGTTTTACTGTTGTTATTTTGTTGTGCGTGTGTGTTTGTGTGTGTGTGTGTGTGGGTATGTGTGTTGTGTGGGCATGTGTTTTGTGTTTGTGTGTGTTTGTGTGGGTATATGTGTGTGTGTGTGTGTGTGGTGTGTGTGTGTGTGTGTGTGGGTATGGGTATGTGTGTGTGTGGGTATGTGTGTGTGTGGTGTGTGTGTGGGTATGTGTGTGTGTGGGTATGTGTGTGTGTGGGTATGTGTGTGTGTGTGTGTGGGTATGTGTGTGTGTGTGTGTGGGTATGTGTGTGTGTGTGGGTATCGTTGTCTTTTATAAAAAAACAAACTTTTTGTATGTGGAGGGAGGGGGGGGGGGTCGGGGGAGTGGGAGGAGAATTTGTTGCCACCACATACCGTGGTAATTCAGGAACATCAAATAATGTAAAACCAGACTTAAGTAATAGTTAATATACTCATCAAGAAGAAAAGAAATCATCTTGTGTGAAAAGCTCCTTGGGTTTTTTTTTTTTTTTTTGCGGGTTTTTTCTTCGGTACATGTCTATCAGCATACGCAAACAACTTATTGTTAATTTAAATTGTTAATTTCCATCAGCAGCAATTCATATGTTCTATTTGTCTTTATTGAAAATCATGTTAGGTAGTGAAAAAAAGACTTCTGACAATGGAATAAGAATGACTATTGCTGAATCAGCCATGAGACAAAACATAAATAAAGATATTTGGCAAGAAAATTTTTTTTTCATGATTCTAGCTAAATTTCAATGAAATTGTAGTCAGTTTCTACGGTATATATATATGTTTTTTTTCTAAATTTATTTGTTTGGCCATAAAGCTCCTTGACGCAATTTATACAGTCACAATTGACACAAAATTACAACACAAATTATCAAAATATTGAATGACTACATGACCGAAATTTATATCATAGCTTTTTGTTCATCTATCCAAATTAACAGGATCTAGTCTTATTATTATTGATAATAATACACATATAAAGTAATACTGAAAAAATTACCCATGTTTCCATGGAATATGATGTGTGCATCTTTCATAATTTTGAAAACATGTTTCAAATTTCTTACAGAAAGGGGAATATGACAATAAATAATATGCAACATATCTTCTTTTTTTTCAGAATTATATAGATAAGAGTTATGATATAAAAGGCCATAAAGATTTAAAGAATCCGTTCAGGAAAGAGAAAATATAATATATGAGAGAATCTATTCAAAAATATCTCTTTATTTACAGTATTGGCAACCAGGAATAAAAGCAGTTACATCGTGCTTGTAACAATTTGAGTAATAATAGGTAATAGATGTGAATAAATAATAATAATATATCATAAATAATAATGGAATAAAATTTACTGCAAAGTCTTGGGAAATTGTTGAATGGGTAAGTCTATTATTGAACAGAAAAAAAGGAAATCAAGACAAGCGAAGAAAAAGAAGAAGATAAAAATGATTGACTAAAGAGTTTGCATAAGTTTTACGTCATAATGTCATGTATTAGAGAGAGCGTAGCAAGAGAAATCCATGCCCAACTTTTCATCTACACGTTCGTCGTGTCAGTAGTTCGTTCATTCGTTGCTGTGTACAACGGAAATGGCTGAATCTACGCGACTCCCTAAAAAACATTTTAGCCTCACATCCTCATTTGCATATCTTTCAAGGGTGAATTTTGTCGCCTACTTTTTCTCTCTCTATTATTAGGTAAATACCATGAGCTGGCTATGTAGTAGGATTTAAAGACAATAAATGGACAAAAAGATGTAAGATGTTCAGAATGGCGACCAAGAAATGAACACAGAAACCATGGAAGACCACCGATAAGATGGTAATATGATGACATTTTAAAAATACACTGGCACAACATGGCAAAGGGAAGCAGGGGACAGAACTCACTGGAAGGCATTGGCGGAGGGTTACATCCTGCAGTGGATGGACAAGGCCTGATAATCATCATCACCATTGATAAGTAAAATGCTCAAACTAGTGAATGTATGAAGGCTATAAAAATATAGATGCCTGCCGACCCACCTACCGACTTAATTTGCTCACTCTTAAAGGCTGAGATTACAGTGCTCACACCGTCACTTAAACAGAAAGAGAAAGATGGATTTATAGTACGTATCCCTGCACAAGTGCAGGCTCACGGACTGTACATCATTTATCCCCCAGCAGGCCATTTCATTCAAAGTCCTTCTCAACTCCCAGGGGAGCATACCATACACAAGCCTGTAAAACTTTTTGTATTAACACTCTGACTAGATCTATCTCTCTCTACCTAGAGCTGACTACTCATTCACATCTGAGTCAAGTGAGGAAAGTGGAGTGAAGTACCTTTCCTAAGAGTACAACGTTGTGAAAAAACCCACCTGTGCCAGCCGTGGGGCTTGAACCAGTGTTA
>JAXRKP010000080.1:327500-340000 GCA_037039925.1 Doris montereyensis | reverse complement strand
TTACAAGGTCAATTATAAGTGTTATATACCTGGAAGAATTTCAGTGAGTCCTCATGCTTCTTTCTTTGAGCTTCATGGTCCCTGATCGTGAACCTCTTTGCCCAAACTTCTTGCTGAGTGTCTTCTTTGTCCCTCTTGGTCTTCATATGTGTACTAAGGCGATTGACTCTACGAGTATTGTGTGCCTACAACAAATATTATCTAGAGCATCTCACAATAAAAGATTAAAGACATACAAAAGATGATGTTAATAAAAGTGTTTTCAGCCTATAGAAATGTTGAATTTTTTATCAAAGTAATCCAAAAAATAATAACATGAAATCTGAGTAATAATTTTGTTATATAAATCTGTAATCCAACAGAAAACGCCACACAAACAATTATCATAAAGATGAAATTTTTTTTTTTTTTAAGTTCTTCACAAGAATACGGTGACACTCCTTTTTCCTTATTGACATTAAATAGCCCTTGTCAGTTACAGACTGGAGTGGGTCTGAGGCAAAAACGATAATAAAGATGTTTAAAGGAAAAAACACTGGATAGGTCTGGTTACTATTGATGTCACTAGCAGCCCTACCTCCACTTTTTTTATCAATTTGCTTAGCGCGAAGGTCCATTCCGGCATGAAATGCTGAGTCGTTCAGGTGGCGCTGAGTAGAAGTGTTATCTTCAAGGCGAATTTGTGTATCAGTCAGGTGTCTTTGTTCTATGAGATGTGGAAAAAGATTAAAGATATAAATAATCACATTACTGCTGAATAATAGGGCCTCATCATGAAATATCCCAAGATGATATCTTATTCAATGGCATGTACACAAGAAGAAAGAAAATGTCAACAACACAGTTTATGAAATTACAAACACAATGAACTGAGTCACGTCTTACTGGGTCGTGTCTGTATATTTTCTTTCTTAATAGAAACAAAAACATGCTATATTTTTATTAGCAAGGTGTGAGACTTATTAAATAGTGTTTATATATTGCCCTATGAAATAAGGCATTAAATATACATTCTAAAAACATTTTTTTTCTCATATTCATTAACTTTGAAAATGTGCTATTAATCAAATATGTTAAGTTTGACAAGATTTGATCTTTGTTTGTCCCAAGGAAAGTTTAAGTTGACAATTAAAACAGAAACATAACAGCAAGAAAATGGCAATGCAAATGCATAAACATCGATAAAATGTAAGAACAAAGTAAGCTCACACACAATCGACAATCTATCATCAAATTATTTTTTTTAATTTACGTTTTTATATTTTGATGCAGATGTGTTATCTTTGTTTTGTTAATCCATATCTCCTTTTATTTTCTGTTGTTAAATACTACTTTCACAAAAAAGGAAAACAATATTTTGGGTAGTCATCTCCTATGCTAAATTTCTTAGTCACTTTCTGAAAAGAATATGTCAGCTTTTGTTCCAGTGCTTAAGTACATTTATATGACAAGGAGCACCTGCAGCAAATTATCACTTTATGAAAATGTCATGGCTTATATAAGGGGCAAAGAATTGTTGAGTTTTCTCCTTTTTTGCCCCTCATCCTCTATATTACTGTAAGGTGTAGGAGGTAATATGCATTCCTTTTGCCTAAATATTTTAGTTTGTAAGCCACAGTCAGTCTCCACAGTAAATTGAAATGCAAAGAAGGGTGATTCACATCATTTCTCTTTTCTTTACATAATACAATGCATATAAAAAAAAATCATCCATATAACGTTTATTCAATTCAAACATATTTCATACTTACCATCTCGTTTCTTAATATCAAGATGAGCTTTGGTAAGGGAAAGGTCTGCATCAAGTTTTCTCTTGTTCATCATTGCACCTTTGATATCTCCATCACTTCTTCTGTGAAATGAGAAGAAAAAATAACAACAAAAAGAATTATTAATTTCAACCACTTTAAGAACACAAAAAGAGTTTTGTTCATGCATTCTTAATGACAATTGAAGCATGATTGTTTCATATCATCATGCAGGGTGCTCAATCAAAAAATGTTCCCTCACTTTGCAAATTACTCCCCCCTCCCCCCAACATCCTCTTTTTCCTGCCCATCATCATCCCTTTTGCCTAAAATAATATTAATGACTGATTCAAATAAAGATATAAATCCATTTATGTACACTTACGTCAGTTTATGTTCAAGGTTTTTATTTGCCGAAAGATCATCATGAATTCTTTGTGTTGTCTCATGTTTTTGGTCTCTGAAAGCATAAAAAAAACAAAATTGTAAGTCCTTTTACAGACGTTGAAAATTGCTGACCTTGATTGTTCTCGTGCCTTCACACACAATTTTACTTTCAAAGGCTTGTATGAAATTTGAGCATACGTTGTTAGAGCAAATTTAACCTCTTTTTTTGTTTCAGCAGAAAAGATATTTAGATTAGTCATATTTTAAAATCCAAAAGAGATATTAATTCAATTCAATTCAATTCAATCATCTTTATTGATCCTTTAAAAAAGGAAATTATACTTGTGTTATCACAATTTCCGCTTGAAAAAAAAAACAAACAAAAACCCCCCCAAAAAACAATATTCTAATATCACGGAGCAGGTGAGAAACACATCCTTGCCATATGAACAGCGCCGACTGAAGATGGTAAAAGACTTTGAATGGATTTGCCAACTTTATAATGGTTGCCTTGGTGGACGATTTGATTCATTTCAAAATCGTGAAGTATGCATGATGTAGAATGATCCATCGTAAGTACACATCGGGAAGGCTTTTTAGGCCCTCTAAGTAGCTTTATACTCGTTGGTACGTTTTTAGGCAAAAGTACAGTAGATAGAGTTATGTTCAGAAATGTAAGAAGGACCATTGAACTGTTTAACAGCTTGCAAATGTGATTGTCAAAACATCCAATATTTGCTGAACCAGCATCTTCGACGACATCATAGTTTCATGGGCTGAATATCGTCAGGATGTTGAATATGCTACAACTTACATCGATTTTATCGGCATATGCACGTTGATGGTGAACCAAATGGCAGATAGATTGGCTGTGTCTTTCTGTGCTCTCTCTGTGTTTCCTAGATTTGTATTATTTCACCTGGATATACTGATTTGGCCTTCTTAATTTTTGGATATAACCTTTAAAGGCATCTGTTCACAATTTTAGTCATAATCTATGAACTTTTAACAGTCTTAATCCATAATTTTAAACATTTTAATCATGGATTTTTAGATCTTCAATCTTTATTAAAATTAAAATCTTTATTCTAGATTATTTTGTTAATGAAATACCTAGCTTAAGTTAGAACATTTTTTCCTAAATAGTCTTTTTCTCTATCAAAATACTCAAGAGATATAAATATAGTCACTCAATATTTATTTGTATAGTGTACAGTGATAAAAGTAAACAAACCAAGAACTTATGTTTGATAAACAAGCGTCCACAGCAGCAAGAAAAATAAAACAAAATATACAGAGGTTGTTTCCTTCTAATTTGTCTCATAATATTCCCAATAATTCAAGTTTTGACTGCTTAAAGGATTTTATTTTCGTCTTTTTATGTTTCTATTATCACATTTAAACTTCATGGGGGCATAAAATATTCCCACTCATAATGATAATTGAATATTTCAGTTATCGAGTCGGGTTTTAACTTCATGAACTAAACATTTGTGGAGCCATAGAAAGTCTAATGTAATGACAATTCTCACAAATCAGTACCATATAACTTTTAATATCTCAGGCATCTCCAGTCTATGACATAGTATTGCTTTACGCAAACATTGTCTTTTTATTTATCTATGTGTTACCTTTGATGTCCATGTTTCTGTACTCTTCCTTTTTGTGCTTCCATATTCAATGTTATTGCCAGATCAGCTAGTTCTGCTTCAATCTATGTTGCTCTTCCTGGAAGCATGATATATCAAATAAATATGTAAAATGAGGAAATTATTCTATACAGGCATACATTACACCTTCCTCTAATGAGTCTTTAATGAAATCTTTAGAAATTCTATACATTTTCATATAGGATAGACTACAGGTTGTACAACAACTATCTTTTAAGAGGATATAGAATAATGAAGGCTTTTCTTCTGTGGCTAATCATTAAAATGTGCTGAGTTAATGTTACTGGTCTAAATGGATTCACGTAATATAGGTTTTAAAGAATTGTATGTTATAAATACATTGAGTGAAGAAAACAGAAGCTATGCAGAGGAAAAATATATCACAGAAGCAATAAAGAATATTAACATTATTTCAGATTTACTAGATGGCCCTACAGATTGAAGCTAATACAAATATTCTCTTAAAGTAATGAAATCCATTTTGCAGATGCAATGAAATGACTGCTGTGTTCTCATGGTGATTGATCATTAAAAGATTCGGACAGACTATAATAAATATAGCTTTCTTGTTAAGACTGAAAATCTTATTCACTTATTGAGAGGAAGTAAAAACTGATAAATATTTCCGTGGCTATGGGAATGAGGATGTATTATCGTATGGGAGGGGGAGGAGAAAAGAGAATCAGGAAACAAACCACCAACAGTTTCCAAGCATGAAAATGAGTAAACAACACTAAGTTCAATTTCAAATCTAAAATAGAATAACATCTTCTCATTACACTCTTTTTAGCTTCCAATTTAGATTCAAAATCTTGACTGATTCTCATAACCTCTGATCTCTTCAATTCTAGAGCTGACTTCTTGGCATTGTACTGCCGTTCTAGATCAGACCTGATGATCGATTTTATTGATTAAATAATAACTCATGTGTTTGCATGACAAAATTTTGAAAGACAGTCTTTTTAAAATGCAGGAATAAAGAATACATTGATACAGTTGATCTTGTAAAACAAGAACTTGTTATCTCATCAAACCAATTTGTTCAATCTAGAATCAGATTTAGCATAGTGCCTCATAGACACAATGTGATCAAACTTTAAAAACTCTTAAAAGTAATGAACCACTTTTGACTTTGAAAAGAAATTCAGTCACCATTGTAAAGGCGTCATTTGGAAAGTAACCATGGAACAAGGCATGAATTATTCTTAAGTAAACCAACCATTAACTAAACATACTCAAGAAAAAAAATGTTCATCAACATGTTTTAAAATCATAAAATTGTACAGAAATAGAACTCTTTTTTTTTTTTACCCAAGACTGAAGTTATACATAAAGCAGAAGAGAAAAAAAAAAAAATACAAGCAGAAACAAACAAAGTTTTCTTTTAACTTGTGTACATAACATGTGAAATAATACAAAAGATTGAACTGTGGTTAAACCAATACCTGAAGAGGCCATTTTCAATCTGTTGGGAAGCTAATAGTTAATGTAAGGGTGGTTTTAATTGCTATCTGAAAATAAATGCTTCAAGGAAAAAAACAATGATTTTCAACTTTTCTAGAAACAATGAACACAAAACTAATTTAAGTAGATATTTGCATCGAATGGAAACATCTGCCTTGTTCGGTTTGCATGTTTGTCTTAAATATCATAAATGAAATGTTTTGCTTTCTTTTTTTAGGTGGTTTGGGGAGCAGGAGCCACAGCACAGGGTAAGGGGAGTAAATCAACTTATAGAAATCTTTTCAGTAACAAGTTCAACTCAAAACCAAACAGTTTTTCTAAAAGGTTATAGCATTTGCTTATCTTTTCACTAACAAGTTCAACAAAACACCAAAGAGTTCTTCTAAAAGGTTATAGCATTTGTTTGATATCCGTTAAACATTCAATTTGACATAAAAATAGTCATTGAAATAAAGTCATATGATGATCAGAGCAAAGTTGTTTCTGTTATGAAATTAATTTCGAATTACTGTAACAAATATTATGGTGTGTGTTGGGCAACATTTTTTTTATCATAACTAGTGTTTAAGCAAAAACCTTGAATGCACTCATATGGTGGGACATATCCTATAGATACAGTATATCCCTTCTTTTTGTATATATATATATATATATATATATATATATATATATATATATATATATATATATATATATATATATATATATATATATATATATATACATACATATATCGTCAGTGTACTAGCATTTTGGCGTCAGTCATTTTCGGGCTCTTGAGAAAAGTGGAAAAAACTCTTTTGGCCTGACTCAGCCAGTAACTTAGGCCAAAATGAAATGCCCCTGATACCTCAGGAATACATTGGCGCATCTTAGCCTCATATACTATGATGATCACTCATAGGATTACGAGTGTTAATATGAGTCAGTTTCATTTTTTGGTCTACGTCTGGCTTAAGTCAATATGTTAGCACATTGACGATACACATCTTTTCAGAAAATATTCAGCACATTGTTATTTCGACATAAAGTGAGAAACTTGTTGCAAAATAAGATTAATTGTGAAGCTACAAAGACATTATCAAACAAGTGATCTTAAAATCCATTCTGGATTTAACAATGTTACATTTTCACTACTGACCTTCTCTACTACTTCTAGTTTATGAGCGCTCATAAAAATCATAAATGATGTGTAAGACAGAGATGACAAGAATAAAAAGAAAGAGAAAAAGAATCTGTATAGTTTGACAATAGCTAATGAATGGTTTAACTCATTTGTGAAATCATTACATTCAATTCACGGAAAAGAGATTTGCCGTAACCAAAGAATTTAATGTAAGAAATTAGTCTTGCTATATGCTTGTGTTACTATCACGGAATCTTAACTGAATGGAATGTTGAAGACCATCTTAAAACAATAGAAACTCACTTCTGTAATTCAGATTTTCTGGCTTGTTCTTTATAGGCCAGATGTGTAGCTTGAGATTGTTGAAAGTGTAGTTTTGATTTCTGTAATTCAGGTACAATACAGGGAAGATACATACGTGGCTAAAGATTATGTCTTAATCAAAATCCTGAGATGTGTCCGATGATATGTATGAAAGGGTAAAGAAATTTGGTTCAATCGCAGTAAAAGTTAAAACTCTCTCCTATTGCTTCTTCTTTCCACACATTTTAAGAAAGAAAGAAAATTTCAATTTGATCTCTGTATCCAAGAAAGTATAAACAACGGAGAGAAAATTTAACTTTTATAAAAGGCAATCTTGAGAAGATAAAATGAAGCATGATTCACTAGGTTTAAATATCATCATCGCCTCCCTCTGTTGTTTCAACAACAAAATCAAGTATCACATTGCTTCCCTTTTTTCTCCAAATGCAAAGACGGTGACAAAATGCTTACACCAATTTTTTGCATTTCATATCCACATTGAACAACTTCAATCAGCTTCATTCAATCTCCTCAATTGAAGCCTTTCAGATGTGCAGTATAATAACAGTAGGCTCTCATTGAGAATTGCCATTTATACTTCATCAATGAAATCAATCTCCTACTGTGATGAGAGATAAACACAACAAACTTGAGTTACACTGATCTATATCTATTTTTCACACATTCTTACAATTAAAAAGAGTAACACACTGTTAAAAGAATTTTGTTATTACTTTATTTGAATGATGATCTCATCACAGCAAGTGAGAGAAATTTCAAAGTGAAATCCTTGAAAAGAAAAATACCACCGCTATAAACTCACTGCCTCAAATATTGTTTACGCTGAGAAGCTTTCTGTCCTTGAGAAGTTAAGCAGTTGGCTTGGATTCGATCCTTAGATAGCTGCAAAATACAGCACATGCTGCTTAGGTTAAACAGA
This sequence comes from Doris montereyensis, assembly GCA_037039925.1. Taxonomy (NCBI): domain Eukaryota; kingdom Metazoa; phylum Mollusca; class Gastropoda; order Nudibranchia; family Dorididae; genus Doris; species Doris montereyensis. Next base: position 332,362 of record JAXRKP010000080.1, on the reverse strand, counting down.
GATTCCAGTGAAGAGAAAGACTATAATCTTAAATTACATGGGCAATTTTAAGAATGAAATTAGAACTTTTCATTTGCATGTTTCTCCTTTTCTAGAGCTTACATGAGACATTGCCAAACTTCTATATTTTCTGATGTTGTCATTAAAGGTGTAGTAACCCGTCCTTACATTCTCTATTTAGAATCTTGATTTACGGAGCTATTGATGAAATATAAAGATATACTTTTCATTGGCTTTTCATTGGCTTTTATTTGTATGAGCACATTCTAATTTCTTTTTTTAAATACATGTCTCAAGTACTATCTATTTCTATATCCTTTCATATAATCTTTACACTCATAAAATTTCATCCATTTACAAGACGTTTTCCTCTCTTCAATACTGTAAAGAAAAATCTCACATAAACGACGTCCTTAGGTTTTCTTCAATAAACTGGTAAGCTTTTTTTAACCTAGTTTCTTATGTCATCTCTTCTTCATTAATATTTCTAAAGCCAAGCAGAGAGTGTCGTCACTGATTATGGCGAGAGTGTAGTTCAAAATTGCCTACCTCTTCTCGTGTATGAACATGATCCCTTGACATTTTGGTGAAACGTTCCATTGATTGGTTTAGCTTTTTCTCCTCAGATATTCTCTTTTTGTTTACAGCTGTTGATAATTCAAAGTTGATTCAAAGATTCATTAATAATACTATAGACATGATATTATGAAATTGTCATGGTTGTCACTTTAAAACATTTTTCAATACACAAATATAAAAGTGCATACTTGAAGTCAACATACATAAATATCTTTAAAGCATTTTGAGACCGTGACAAAAGGCTATTGAAACTCTCCTGCCCTTAGTTTGTGTCTACTTCAAAGTTTCCTAATTAATGTTTTGATCATTTCTGCGGATTCATTTATTCTAACATAAATGAAGAGATTTAATAACATAATATGGGTTGTTTTGTGTGTTTCTATGCCCAGAAAATCCTTCATAATGGGTGTGAAAGACTGCTTTTTATCCAAGTTTGAAATATAATGTCATTTTTACATTGTGTGTGGATTTAGAGCTTCATATATCAAAATTTGACCAAAGCATTAGTTTCTTTTACATTGGTCATCTATATGATTTAACCAATAGAACAACACTCATGCGTTCTCCAGATTAACCTTTCAGTTTGAAAAGCTGCCCATTCACATAAATATTTTACGTAGTAAACAAAGAAGTTCCTTCAAGGCCATTGTGGCCCATAGAGCCAGAGCCTATCCCGGTATTTATAGCATGAAGCGGAACAGGTGATAATAATCACCTCCTGGGTAGAACGCTAGTCTGACAATGGTTTTTACTCTCAAGTTAATGCTTGTACCCATTTGCGTCTTTCCCAAGGAACACAATGTCGGGTCTAGCTTTTACAGAATTTGAACTCGGGACCTCATGATCCCAAGTCTGGCAGCCTAGTCACTCAACCGCTGATGTCACTAAATATTTTCGGGGAGGCCTTCCCTTAACATATGGCCCTAAAGAAAGAATTTGCTTTGAAAAAATGAATTTACAAAGAGGAAAGAAAATCGACAAAACCGTGGAAAAGGGAGGAACGGATCCTGCTATGAAATATCTACTTCAAAATATCAAATTTGAGATCATATACTCTCCATGAAATCTACCTTTTTCTTCTAAATAACCGTACAGTTTAGTGAGTTCATTTACAACTATTTCCTTTCCAGAACCATCTTTATAAGACATTAGCAGAGTACCCGGCGATGGATCTGACTTTGATGGTCGAGCTAAAAACTCGAAGTAGCATAGGATTGGAATTCGAAGGTCGATCTTAATCAAAGCCCCCTATTGGCTTAATAAGATCGGTGCAGTGCAGAATCGAAGTTCCAGCCTCGACCCATTGGAAGCAGGGTAGACATGGCATGTGGCAACGCCTCTCACCCTCTCATTGTCGTCACCGGCTCAGTAGATGACGTGAATGGTACAGCAGTGCACGCATTAAGCATTTGGCCTAGATCTAGATCTAGACGGAGACACCCACGTTGGCACATTGGGGTCAACCATTGTAGGTCACCTCAGTGGACTCTAAAATATTTATATTGAATTTATGATGATTCACAAAGCAATTTTCCCGACAATTTACCAAACACAATAATATGAATTTTATCACCTAAACCTTCCCCGGTTTGATCACATTGTCGGTGCCAAAAATGAGCTCTGTCCGCTCAGCCGTTTAGAAGATTAGTGGCAACACACACACACACACAGAGAGTGACTTATCTAGATATAGAAGTCTTTTTCACCATCAAGACAACTTTCCAACAACAATATTGCAAAACTGTATGCTAAACTATTTGCATTAATTGCAGTCCATCACGTTTCACTAACTTGCAGGATTTGATATTGATACCCTCCTCCTATACCTCTTTACCACAAGACTATTTCATTTATATTTCTGCCATACACAGATGATTAGGCATCATGGCCTACTAGCATTTTGGAAAGATTACATCTTGATCTAAGCCGTGTGACTGTGTAACAGCAGTATGACCTTATGACAGTAGCATTCTTGGATGCTTCATCGATGGGCTTACTCGTTCACTGGAGCAGTTGCAAAACTGTTCTTAGCAATAATAATTTTAATATTTGATCTAGAGTCCATGTGCTTGACAGCTGTTTCTGCATTTTTCGATATTTTATTCATTTCTTCAAAGTTGTCTTTCTTTTTACCCCCAAATTTGCTTGGAAAAGCTAAATTCCTCTTCATTTTTTTAGTACAGAAATCTAGTTTTAAAATCAGACTCTTTTACAAGATGCCTAAAGTAAGATGAAAGGATTTTCCCAACAAATTTGCACTCGAATGGCAAGAATTTTCAAAACTATTCTCAAAACTGAAATTTTATTCATCAATTTCCTACTTATCCAACTGTCAACCAATTCAATTGAAATTTTGCATGGAGGTATTTAATGATAAAGCTATAGATGGTGAGTATGGGCTTTTTTCGATCTTTTATAGTTTTTGAGATGTGTTTGATTTATTGTAAACTGAAAGAAATGTTAGCATTCCCAAATGCCATGTTTTAAAAAAAGTAAAACACAAATCCATTTAAGATATCATCTGGTTTGCTACATGCTGCATTAAAAATACACCCCTGAAATAGCTGTAAGTAGAAATAGAGAACATCAATAGGCTCTCCTAACATCTCATTCCCAACTACCAATGACGGGTGAACATTTAAACAGCTCATGTCACCAGATTTTGTTCTAGATTTCATTTGGTTTATTACCTTGTGTAGATTTTGCAAAATGAGTTGTGTAGTATTGACCATGAGGCAATATACTTAAAGACTGCTATACCACTGTAAAATTAGGACGAAAGGTGTTGAATGATTACCAGAGCAGTGACAACTTTCTACCTTTGAAATATGACAAAGCCATAGCAAAAGCACAACCATCTGCCCAAGATTTAAAGACTGATAGGCTTTATTCTACACCAAAGATTAGGGAAACCTTTTTAACTAATTGACTGCCAATTGTGGTTACGCTACAGCTTGATATGACACATTGGTGAATTTGAAAAAAAGATGACCTTCACTGACGACCATTCGATTAAAGGCTGTCCATTTCTGGTGCATATCAAGGCTATTTTCTGTAGGTTATAAGCTATGTCAAGTAGCATGATTAGCATGGCTATAAAAATTAATAAACACTGTAAATAATGATTATAGATTTGACATGAAAAGAAATGTTTGAAAACTGGGTATAATTTTAATCACACTCACCATTGCCATAATCACTAAGCGTATGTCTAACAGCTCGTTGATTTTTAATAATGTCACCTTCAACTCGTTTAAGCTCTCTCTCTTCCTGTTTATGCTGCCACATGTGATCCTGTAGAAAAAGAAGAAAACTTTGGTAAGAATGTAATTCAAAACAGTTTTTATATTTTATTTTTTAAGACAAACAAATGAAGAAAAATTAACAAAATATGCAAATTTTCTCATCGTTCTCAAATGTTTCTATGTTTATTAAAAAGACAAATTTCTCAAATTCACAATAAAAGTGTATCAGAACATTTGAATAATCAGGTATTTCATAGCAAAAGATGAAATACTTGTTTAACTATGATATTTTTCATAAATCATTTTCATTTTGTTGCTGTCTTTAGTACTTCCTATTTCACTCCTTCTTATCCAGTTTCTTCCTTTTTTCTTCCTTTTGTCACCCTTAAGAAAAAAATGGTCCTCTTAAAAACAGATAAATTTATCTATTTGATGATAATCCACAAGATTAAAGAAATCAAAAGTAATCAAGGACAGCTGTCAATAACACTACGAAAAATTGAAATAAATCAAGCTTTACAGACCTCAATAACCTTGATTCGTTTGTCATAATCCTTTTCATCTTGTTGGATTTTTGCAGTAAGGGCCACAGTGCTGTCTGGTAGTGTGTCGCTTTTTGCCCTTGGGCGTGCAGTAGTTCTTCCCGTTTGTGACGACTGCTTTTCATTTTTAAGGCATATGTATGGCTGTATTTGGTGGAGTCTAAAAATCCGCTTGGACCAACTTTTCTTTCCTGAGCTCTGCAATTGAATCAGACAATGTTATATTGAAGTCAAAATAACAAACAAGATTTGGAAAACATTTGTATATTTATCATAAAGAACAAAATATCTACAGCAACAAAAATCTCATTGTCTTTAACACTTCAAGCTGAAGGAAAAAATTAAGATGAATAGAACCATCACAGATATATGAATATGACTGCTGTTAAGAGCATTGGTTCCTTTAAAAATTACTATGATAATTTATTGTTATTTGCAATTTTTTTCAGAGTAGTTTTCTTCCTTTCTGTGGCTATGATTTAAAATGTTGAACAAT
>JAXRKP010000080.1:250000-320000 GCA_037039925.1 Doris montereyensis | reverse complement strand
ACTCAAGTAGTCTACAGGCAAGAGTGTTAATCAACCAAAATGTAGAGAGGTATTTGGGATGTTTGTTCTCAATTTTTTAAACATAATCTACCCCCTTAGATTTAAGTAGAATGTTTAAAACGACACCTAGTCAGATCTATTTGTTATGTTAAAAATCAAAGATCTTGAAATATCAATCAGGGCAGTCCGGGCAAAAATGTCTCATACATTAATATAAAGACATCACCTCTGATTAAATATTATCAACAGTTTCAATGTCTTTAAAAAATCTTACATAACAAAATAAAATAATAAATCTTGATCTGGCTATTACTATAAGCATACTGATACGATGGGACTAAAGAAATAAATCGCCTTATCAATGCTGAGATGAAAATTGGGGGTAGATTATCTCTAAGGAACCTGTCGGTAGTTTTTATTGCACTATTTTATACTTGATATGACGATTTCAGCACTTGAGAGCCTGAAGACCACTTCTTCTGACCATTTTTTTCAAAAAGATGCAAGGTACCACTATCAGACTGCAGCCACCAGTTTTGTTGCCATGGAGAGCGACTCCTTGGAAATTAAAAAAATGAAGAACTGAGAGCATTTGGAAATAATACAACAGTAGTGTCCTTGCCTTACTCGTTTCTGCGATTGAGATGACTGAGACGTTGTTGTGATCAAATCTCATTTTACTATTTTTAGGGATACTTCATCCCCCTTGGCAGGGATTTTTTTGAGTTTTATACAAGTCATCGGGTCTATTTAAGTAACTTCGTCAAAATACAGGACGGAAAATTCTCACATCGATTTAGCCGACACGCAAGATATATATATATATAGTACTGAATAGCGCTAGGGTGGGTGGGTGGGAAATCGTCAAGATGATTCAAGTCAGGATGATAATTTGATTCTGACAGGCACTAAAATTTCTCACATCGATTGATACCGATACAAAAATATTATAGACTGGCAACTGGTGCTAATTATTTTAGAGACGGATTGTTGGTCTGGAAATCAATATCTTTTTAGAACTTGATCTAGATCTAGATTCTAGAAAAGATAGATCGGCACTTTGTAAGAATAGATGTCTTGGCTAGATAGATAGCATCCCGTTTTAAAATATTACTTTTGTAAGAATTGATGTCTCTACAGAGCTAGATTCTAGACTGGCTGACTCTAGTTATTGTTACTGACAAAAATTTTAACTCTAGAAATCTATCTAATCTTCAACTAGAATCTAGATTTTTTTAAATGGATCGGCAGGCACGTTGTATTTAGTGATGTCTCTACAGAACTAAATCTAGATTCTATGTTAATATGTAGAGGCCAAATGATAAAATTATACAATATTTGTTATAAACACAAAAGTACAAGTAACAATAATAGCTCTAACTAGAATCTTTAACAGTAATTAATGATACAATCTCGATAGGACTTTCATGATCGGGCTACCAGTTGTTTTTTCACTGTTGACTTTAATTCAATATAAAGTAAAGATAATTATATATTATAATGGCAAGGTTTCACAAAGCTATCACAGATTAACATCGACTTCCTATAATCATTTGGTATTATTAGGAGTCGAAAATTAGTTGCTTTTGTTTTTTAGTCTATTCTTATAAATGACAGTCTATTGTACAGAGAAATAAAAAACAACAAAGACTCTACTAAAATACTTCAAAATGACCTAGACACATTGCATAAATGTAAAGATCTTGGAAAATGGAATTTCACCCAAAAAATATCAGACTCCCAAGAAAGGCCAGTTGACATTACAGAGTCGACTCCCTATAATCATTTGGCATTATTAGGAGTCGAAAATAACTTAATAAACATTAGTTGCTTTTGTTTTATCGTCTATTTTTATAAATGTTATCAAATCTCTCTCTCTCCCTCTCTCTGTCTCTCTCTCTCTCCTCTCTCCTCTCCCTCTCTCTCTCTCTGAGGTCAGCTCTCTCTCTCGACTGCCGCCGTCTCCATGAACTCTGACTTGTACTGTGTTGGCGATTTCTCTCGTTGATCTCTCTCTCTTCTCAGACACTCTTGAAGACAGTCTCTAAGAATTCTCTCTCTCTCTCTTGCAGATGAAAAGGATGAGTGAAATAATGTTTAGTCGCAAAGTACCCCAGGGTACAGTTTGCAGGATCCCAGTTTACTCTTTTTGATATATAAGTATTAGTGAAAGGAAAGACATACCAACCGAACTTACATCAGGTACAAATCTTAGGTTATTCGCAGATGACAGTCCATTGTACAGAGAAATAAAAAACAAAGACTTTACTAAAATACTTCAAAATGACCTAGACACATTGCAGAAATGGGAAAGATCTTGGAAAATGGAATTTCACCCAAAAAAAATGTCAGACTCCCAATAACCAGTTGACATTAGAGGGAGACGACTCCCAATAACGCCTTCCTTCACAAAAATGGGACCCAATGATAACTTGAACTCTTCAATTAATCTTTCTCAAAGTCTAATTGATAAATCTTCTTAACATTTGGTCCATGTATAGCTTTGACATTGTAGATATAAAAAATATAATATTGTGAAATTTGCTTTCAATTTGTGTGTTTTATGAATATTTTATGGGTTAGAACGTCAGCAATTGAGACTGATGGGGCATCCGGGGGGAAAGAACCATTGTCGTCAAAAGTGCTTTCTTTTGGTGAGGGTTTTGTTGCTGGTGCATCTCTCTCTCTCTCTCTCTCTCTCTCTCTCTCTCTCTCTCTCTCTCTCAGACAAACACACAAAGAGTCTCTCTCTCTCTCTCCTCTCAAAACAATAGCCACCTATCCTTTCATTTTCTCTCCCTCCCTCTCTCCACCTCCCAACTTTCTATTGGCAAATATCGGCCTATACGTAAATCTTCACTCACTTTATATAGTCGTAGAACAACCCCCCCCGGTTTCAGCAGAATGGTACACATGACATGATAAACCCCGTAACACATAATAAGGATAGTATTAAGGCGTACAATCACAGAATTTTAAAAAAACGGGACAAAACAGCATTAGTTTTCATCCGTCCACACGATCTGGAACTGTCTGAGTCATCTGATCAATGGTAAGGTACCAGCCATGGACTCCATGCCCAAGGTATTTGGGAAACACAAACATAGACCACATCTTATTGAGAACTAGGGAAAAGTCAGAGAACTCTCCAAACCAGATGCCCAAGCTGACGTTGTCACTCTAAATGAGAGTGAGAATACCATGAGACTATCAGTCTGCAAAACCTTTTAGATTTAGGACAAAAAAACAAACAATAAGAAAGACCTGTGCAGTTTGCGCAACATTTCGTCACTGGTATTGGACCTAGAATTTTCAGAGTTGTGCCAGACAGAAAAACATGACTTTTAAGATAATTTACTCGCCTCACAGTCCTTTGCTATCTCTTAAAGTCATATACAGTGGAACACGTTTAAACCGAAAGTGACAGGACCGGTCAATGTATTTCGGTTTAGAGGTCTTTTCGGTTTAGCGCTAGTCCCTCAGAAATGACGTTCGGTAAAGGGAAGTAATAATGTATAAAAATATTTCTAGAGTTGTCTCCCTTGACGTCAACCACACACGGCGTGGCCTGCCGTGGACTCTATGATGCACGTTTGTCTTCATTTATGTTTAGTTGTTTTTTTTTTGTTACGGAAAGAAATCCCCCTTCTCTGTTTAAATCGTTCAAGCCAGCCAGTGTTGGTCTCGAAATCGCTGTTCAGTTCTTCGGCAATCATCAACGCTTTCTCCATTAGAATAGATCCTGATATAGGAACATTTAGGTTTCGAGCACTAGTAAACCATATAAAAAGCGCCGCCTCAACGTTTCGTGGCTGCACTTCTTCATCTTCTGAGTTGCAGGCTGAAAGAATGTGCTGCTGCTAGCCTTGTTTTCTATCTGCTCCCTCTTAGCCATTATGGTCGAGAGTGTAGAATTCGGAATTCCAAGTTTCCGGCATATCTCACTTTTACTCGGTTTCCCCGTCAACCTTTTTAATCAACTGTTGCTTAAACTGCAGGGTAAACGCATTGTGCTTTCTTTTCGACATGATTTTCGTAATTATGGATGGAATTTATAGTCACAGGTTGTAGTGCTACCGAAGAGCAAAGCAAGAAACATCCGCGTGGCTGAAGATTCGATTGTGGAAAGGAAGAAATTACAATCGTCAACACGCACGGTGTACACTCGCATACACACCGCTTACACATTCGTGATGGAATGCCGTCGCGTGTGGCCGTAATCAGTGACAGTGCAGTGAACCAGCCTATGACGATCACTGATCGGTGCCACGCGGATAATTTGCCTCTCGCAGTCTCGCGTACTGTGCAGCAGCCATTGACCCATCTCCCCCATCACCCCCCCCCACTTCTCTCTTGCGTGTGATTGTACACATGTATAGTGTATAGCCTAGTAATTGTAGCCTTCTTGATGTCTTGAACTAGCACGGCAAAGATATAGGTTCCTTTTGGACCGCAACTAGTGAATTTTTATTTCGGTTTAGCGGTAGGGCCATTTCGGTTTATCGACAAAGAGAAGAAAAGATCGGGGATTCCAAATCCTTTCGGTTTATAGATCTTTTGGTTCCCAACGTTTTCGGTTTAAATATTTCCACTGTATCAGAATTCTCAGGTTCTAAGCTTTAACATGGTATATAACACTTGTAACAAATATAACATGTACATTTTGACAAAGAGGGAAATGGGGATGGACCATTTTTGTGAAACCTGCTTTATACTAATTATATCAAGCCATCTTTACACATTATTCTTGCATTTGAATGGAAAAAAGTAGTTTTTCAGCACAATAATTCATAGAAGAAAAATACCGAGTCGAACCTGTAGCCTGCACACAGCAGCCATCTTCTTTCTTTCTCACTGGTTTCACTGTCGACAACATAAAATTTGGGATTTGTTTCCCTTCCTTTAACTCTGTGGGATTGCCTAGCAATAGGAAATATCTAGCAACAAAGCTCTTGCGCTATGCGTTTCCCCGACAACCTACACTTGCCTCAGATGGGGGGGTGGGGGGAGGCGATGGTGGCTCAGCGGGGAGCTTATGTGTCAGGTTAAGGGAGCAGGGCAAGTAATGGTTGATAGATGGTTAACAATACCATTTAACATATTTTGCTCACCTTCAGGCGTCTGGCCCGGGTAAACCTGTCCTATATCTCGAAAGGAGATTCAAGAACATATCCTTTGGACAGGCTGCTTTCTGCGCCTAAGTACTCACCCGAGTTGGAGAGCAAAGTGCTTGGGTCTCGTGTGGCTAGAGGGCAGGGAGCATTTGATATTACCACGTGGATTCCAAATTTGTTGGTTCTGCAGCTCCCCGTGTCAGGGTGGACAAAATTCTCAAAATGATTCACCGTGAGGGGCAGATAATAAGTATGTTCAATTTATTGCAAGAGGTAAAAACAGTCAATCTTAATAGTTCCCTTCTCTACTTTATCTTCAATTATTTGGCACCATGTTTCCTCCTTCTATCCCTACCACTGGAACTAAAAAACACTCATTTGTTTATCTACAAATATCCTCTAAAACCCACTGTCCATCACTATCCTACTCTAGTACTAAACACCCCGCTTTCCAAATTTGGCCTAGTCTATTTCTACCGTGAGAATTTAACCCATCACTTTTAACCCATCCGCATTATATAATGTCTCTACACATACCTCCCTACAATATAAAAAAAATCAACGACAGTCTCACTACTTATTTCTTGACAGTTGTAACTATCTCCAGAGGTTTCGAAATTGCTCTCTCAATAGTCGAATGTTAAAAGAAACAATTAAATGAGCGATTTAATATAACGCCTTCTTTAGAATTATTTGATTCCTTCAAAACAGGGGTTTTTTACCACTTCCACCCGATACTAGACTTCTTGCATGCTCCCTTACCACAAGTAATACACAATCGGTATGGTTTTTACTGTAGATTGATTCTTCCCTTTCATCATACTTGTTAGTACGCACACAGTTTGGACACGTGTGTTTAGGCAAAACCCCGCACAGTTGGCAAAATGCGTCGTTGAATCCAAACTGTCCGTCTCGCAATTTAAATCAGTGAAATTCACTGGGGAACTCGGTAGCTTTCACACGCTTTCGATGATGATGATGATGACACGTGCTCTCTTTGCCACAGGGATCCAACAGCACTACTAGCCATCTCGGAAACGAATCGATTGGGCGCAGACAGACAAAATGATACTCATTTTGTCTTTTTGTAAACTTCTTTTTTTGTTTACCGCATTATCCATTACAACTTTTATAATACTTATTACTTTAACCCTTTTCAGGTGGGTCCCGCATATTTGCATGCCACTGGTCACTCTAAGCACACACCCACGCTAATGGCAGGTCCCGTACACTTGCATCACTCCCAGCTTTCCCGCAAGACAAAGCGTTAGTGGTGGGTCCCATATAACTGCACTGCAGTGCCCCCTAAGACAGGTTTTGGGAATGCCTCTATTCTGACCAATTACGCTGATCAACCCGCCCACGCCAAACAGAGAAAGTCTATTATTCTAAAGGGGTAAAAGTGATAATTCATTTCCGAGTCTAACACACACTCGATATATTTCTATTTATTATTAAAAGAGATACAACACACAGAAGCTCTATCTCAAATGCAGGCTATGGACCCTCTGCAAAGTGGACAAATCCAAAGACTCTTGTCTTCGTATGACCGATGCAACTTCTGGACATATGTCAATTATTTTAGTAAGAAGTTCCACCCACAAGCAGAAATAGTGATTGATACAAATAAAAGATATCAGTGGCCAATCACATTGCATACCTAAGGTCAGCCTGAATGAAGGGGCGTGACCGTGAGTCAATAGAAAAATCCATTTTCAGGGTTGGCCAATCAGGGGGAGCATTGTGTTGACGGTTATATTGTCAAACGTCAAAATACATCTCCACCTCTTTTTCACATAAGAATGAAGAGATTAGAGTGTTGAAAGTACAAGGGAAAATTGAAGCTTTCATCTGAGTTCAGCGACCAGCAACAACTTTGATCTTTCAAACAGGTCCATTTCACATGGTCATGATGACACGTGGTATCTGGACAAGAGGAAGGGTGGCCATTTGAAGTGTATAGACGTTAGAAACTACAAGAGTCTATGTTCCTACTGTATAAGAAAGGACTAAGGAGGAAGACTTACATCCAGAAGTGGAGAAGATGTGAAACTCCACTGGATTGCTAAGGGGTGGGGGCTGTTTAGGAGGAGGTGGATTACTATTGAACTGTAGGAAGGCAACAGCCAAGAATACAAAACGATGGTCACCCATGTCATTGTAAATGAGAAGAGAGGGTAATAATAGTTATAGACACATAGGATAGGGAGGGAGCTTTCAAAACATGGGAAGCATGTAGCTGAGGAGAGATGTTAGGTCTGGGATAGAACGCGTTGCTTACGGCTGTTCAAAACTCTCTCTATTCAGTATTTTAGTTTTATCACTTTGAACGATCTATCCTTTGTATCAGTCTACTATTTGACTTTGCTCTATTGCTTGGAGGAAGTCGCATCTTTTTACTGTGGTAATTTTCAGAGATATCAAACGCGCAATAAGGCCTATTCCTGGATAGTTCTAAACGTGTTTGATTTAATCTGTGTGATATTAATTATCAAATTATATTTCATGCCACGACAGATTTGAAAACTTTTTTGTGTTTGGATGATAACGTTCATAAATCAGTGAAAATATCAACACCCTGACATTTTCCCAAGAATTTATATAGATTTTTTCTCCTTCTGATCAAAATTTCAACCGACGTGAACTGGAATACGTAGAAATATTACACCAATATCTATTCAGCATGAGTTTATCTGTTCCAGTGGTTAATTTTACTACTACGACTATTCAACACTCTGTGATATACATTTTATCTTTATTCACAACAACAAAAGAACAATTTCAATCATTGATTTTACACCGCATGCGGCACTTCACAACAAAGTTTTGTCTATGACATAAAAATAATCCAATGTACATATCCGTGTTTGTGGTGTTTGGTACCAAAGTCTACAATGCAGTCAGCAGCAAGCAACTATCTCCAACTCGAACATTAAATACAATAAAGAATGATTTTCACAGATTTCAAACATATGGATGCATAAAAAGAATGTTGGCATTTATCACAACAATTTGCATCTGTCACTTATAGATGTGCAGTGCAAGTAAATAAAGACAATTGCCCACCATATCTCCACATACTTTTAGGGATCGTTTTAAGACATCATCGCCAACTGACTGTTAGAAAACAGCCAGAAAAAAAGAATGACTGCAGATCAAAGTTTGGAACGAACTTAGAAGGAATCCCTCAAAAGGAAAAAACTCGATAAGCTTCAGATATGCTCATATTTTAGTACTGATGGTAGCACAGAACAAGACAGTTTCGAAAAAATTATCAAAAGAAGAAAAATCTTTAACTGAACTGAAACATGAAGCACTGAGCCCACGATCTGGTCCTGTATGCTTCATCCTTGACAGAATAAATGTAGACTCTCACGAAATTACACCACAGTCATATCACAGTAGGTCATTCAATAGGAAACCACTGCCACAAATACCGTAGTTTGAAAATATACGAGCAGCTCACTGCATGCATTGTGACACAACACAAACACAAGCAAACAAGATAGTATTGACATGTCTATTGCCACCAGAGATAAATTCAACAAATTAAACAAAGCTTTTGCAGACGTACATGAAATTATCGCACGGCAGACTAATAGCACAACACAATCAATCAGTTCATCAATGCAAACATATATGACATTATATCGAAAAGATTTTCTTAAAAGATTTTTCCCTAAACAACACATTTTAGAAAAAAAAACATTGTATTCCATGGATAGAACAGTATGGGTTTGGCATGGCTTTACATTAGCAGGAGATGAACTCATTCACTCATCAGATTCTAGATTAGAGAGGAGAGCATGTGACATCCGTAGTCATGAGGAACAATTAAAAACAATTATGTCGTCACAAATATTGCAAACCTTGCTGATTTGATAGCATCTGTGTCATCCACAAAGAAATGTAAGAAACAGGAAAAATAGATATCAACATAGTTTTTCAACAGATTTTTTAATTGTTATCTGTGTTGTGTAATATTGGTGTATAAATATGTGTGTATAAATCGTGCAGTGTGTTAAGAGTAAGAGAGACAAGACACAAGGACTATCGGCCCGGGAAAAGTTGGAGAAGTTATAAGTGATTAGTGGAAAATGTGTGCTATTTACCCATGTGCCCTTTCTACTGTAATTTTAACTAATGCTAAGAATAAGATCATGGTTAACTGTCAGATGTAATCGCACTGGAGCAACACAAGAGCGCATAACTTCAACAGAAAGCGCATACACTACTATTTAGGTGCACCAAATTATACTATCGGAAGTATCACAGCGGATATCTTCGGTTTGAGAGATGTCAGTAATGCAACTTTGTGAGTTTTATCTTCGAATACCAATCATTGATGTGTACAATTTTATGATGTTTCATCGTTGCAGGATGTTTTGTTTTATCTAATTTTTTATTAACTTTTGTTCCACGCTTGGTGAAAAAAAATGATCTTTCATCTCATAATAACTCTGTTGTTTAATCACGTACAGTGGCCACATTTGTTGGTAATTAATCTACTAGTTTTTGGAAATACAGCTGTAAAAATGGGTTAAAACTAGTTCATTGGTGTTCAAGAAGTCAGATTTTAAAGTCCATAAATCCTCTCCTCTTACGGGCTGTACGGCACAATAGGGAAATCCCCTAACGGCAAGTAATTTGACCCCATGACCCAACGCGTTAGCAGGGAGTATCTGCCACGACTGCACTCAACTAAAGAGCAACTGCTAACACTACTAACAGTCGTGTGCCATGCTGCAGCTGGTGCATACACACTTGTGAAAGCAATAAACCTGGGGGGCCTGTTTCTTTCATCATGGGAATGCTTACCTATGCACATTGGACTCAATCATAGGATTAGCGAAGGCGTTTGGACATTTCCTCTAGTATTACTATTATAGTTCCATCATTTTATTTAGATGTGAGAATGAAAATGATTCCTTTAGAAATAATGATAAATATTCATTGAAACTCTACAACACAAAATTCGACACAGCCAGCCACGCTATTATTATGACTGAGTAAAGCCTGATCATGCAGCCACGTTTCTCCTCCCGCTCTATTTATATCTCTCGCTCTCTCTCTTTCTCTCTCTCTTTCTCTCTCTCTTTCTCTCTCTCTCTCTCTCTCTCTCTCTCTCTCTCTCTCTCTCTCTCTCTCTCTCTCTCTCTCTCTCTCTCTCTCTCTCTCTCTCTATATATATATATATATATATATATATATATATATATACTATCTATCTATCTCTTGCTCTCTCTCTCTCTCTCTCTCTCTCTCTCATTTTCTCTGTCCTCTCTCTTTGCCTCTCTCTCTTTATCTCTTCTCTCTCTCTCTCTTTATTTTCTCTGTCTCCTATTTGTCTTTCTTTATCTTCCTCATTCTCTTTATGTCTCCTGTTTCTTTCCTTTCCTCTTTCTATCCCCCTTTCTATCCTCCCTCCTCTCTCTTATGGCAGTTGTATTTTTTGTTTTTCTTCTTTCTTTTTGTCTTTTATTTTTGTTTATCAATGTTGAGGCTTGCTCTGTTGATGAACATTGCTCGATGGGTCGTTGCACCAATGGCTTTATTAGTATTAGTTTCGTCCAGCATTGTTTAGTGTTTATTTGTTTCTATGTCTCCTTGTTGCTTATGAAGGTTGGGCACTCTGAAGATTTCTCGGTCCTGACCCATTTTCTATCTTTTAGTATTATAACTTTCATATTCCTCTTCATTAGTAATGGGCCAACTGCAGTATTATTCCTTTTTCATGTTTAATAAAAGTAGGCTGTAATAGATGTTATTGTTAGTAAACAATGCAATATAAACACGATGACAATAACAATAACAAAATGAATTGCCCGCTATGTCACCTTACTTAACAAAGATAAAAAACTATCACAATAATCACAGGTACGTCATGGTCAAGCGCAACAGCCTCGTCAGTGGGGCGAGAAAACTATTAGTGCCACGTGCGGATGCCTTGTACATAGCGGAACAATATTATTGACCGATATTGAGGTCAGCCGGCAGGTTAGCCTTACAAGGGTTAAATAACCTGCACACGTAGGCATCCGTGAATTTCAAAGGGAATGAACAAAACAACTTTCCTATTGTGTATTTTTTTACGTATTAACAACATTTCAGCCATTGGTATTATCTTTTTATTGGTAAATTATTAAGAATATTGTAACACACATAGATATACAAACTTTTCAATCAATTTATTGTCACTTGCACAGCGTCAATCAATCAATATGCACAAACTGCACTCTTTTTATGCAAAATAGGTAATATGGACTGGTAAAACATTTACGAAAAATGCTCATATATAAGTTGGACAACAAGATTTCTCGGTAACAACATGTCTCCATAGTCCAATGCTACCTCGAACTGCATGATGGTTTCAGCCTCAGTCCGATTTACGTCACATAAAAAGTTTCAGTCCGGTCCT
Organism: Doris montereyensis; assembly: GCA_037039925.1. Taxonomy (NCBI): domain Eukaryota; kingdom Metazoa; phylum Mollusca; class Gastropoda; order Nudibranchia; family Dorididae; genus Doris; species Doris montereyensis. Next base: position 308,468 of record JAXRKP010000080.1, on the reverse strand, counting down.
TTTTCATTGTCACATATATGTGAACTGTTGGTGTTCATCAATCAGTCAGTCTATCGTCACTTGTCTCACTCACTCATTGAACTGCGCATGTACTGGCCGTTGTCATTTACAGTCCTCAGTCCTGGACATCGGTTGTCGCAATATTGTTACACGATCCATGATTGGCTCATATTGAAAATAGCTCCTCCCACTAACTATTTATTTTACTTTTTTTCTTTCTTTTTCTTTCTTTTCTTTCTTTCTTTATCCCCCACAAACATCATGCCCCAACTTTTTATTTCACGCCTTCAAAATAAACCTTCTTATTGTCCCTTGGGTGGTGTTACCTAGACCCTGGAAGCCCTTCCAAATATTCATAATATTAATAACTTTAAAGGAACTCGTCGGTGGCACTGTACACTGTCTAAACGCTTAAATCCACTCATGATGTCATATATCCTTGTCTAATTATTCTTATTCCCAACCGTGTTGGGCATACTATTCTTTTTATTCACGGTTGAGAATAATACCAACACTGGCTATTCTTTATTCCCAGCCGGGTGTTGGGAACACTAATTTTCTTATTCTCAATCGGGTATTGGGACTACGCCTTATTTAATATTGCTTTTTTGCAAACTTTTGGTCAGAGAGAGGGGGAGTGATGTGCGAGAACCTACTTAAATACAAAGAGGGTGGTCTCATCCCAGAATAGAAGTCCTAAGATAGAATAGATACATTAATGCTCGTGGAAATACTTCTGAATGTTAATATTATTTTACATAAGAAATTAACTCCACCTAGCCACTTTTTCTTTCTTACATTCATTTCTGGTTCAAACGGGACATCACATCTTAGGAGTGCCAAACTTAGATCTACTTGTCTAGATTCATAATATAAAAGTCCATTTTGTGTACGACTGATTATTTTTTTATTTATCACTATTCTAACGTATTTATTAACTTGTAATTGTAATAAAAAAGTTCTAACATAATCTTTAAGCGTTAGTCAATGATGTATTACATTTTTTATTCTCCTAAAATTATGTCTACCGTATTTGAAAGTTACATGTTTAGACAGTTTCACTGACGAAAATATGATATTTTGCTGTGATTTTTTATGACAAACATTTTATAAGACTCAGCCAAGTTCGATTTTGATCGTGTTGCTAGAATTAGTAGAATGTAGACTAGAGATTTTAAAAAAATTTAAAGCATTTCGAGATGTGGACTGATTTTGAGGTGTTTTTTATTTTAACTTCATATCATCATTCTTACAAGTTGGGTTTTTTTTTCATATTTAAGATCTAGATTCAAATCCAAATATCTCTAATCTATTGTTGTTTTCATTTGATTTCAAAAGGCCTCAAAGAAAGAGTCCTTGGAAGGAATAACGAAACCTGTGAATCTAAAATGGGTACATCAAGCTTGAAGGACAGATATGTTCATGGCATGGTTTTGAGTGGTGTCGGGGATGCTTTAGGGTACAACAATGGTTCATGGGAATTTTGTCGTAACGGCAAGTTGATCTATGAGGAAATGATGAAACTTGGTGGTTTGGAAAATATTCTTATCCGCTGTAAGTTATACCTTTTTCACTAAGCTAATCTTGTGTGAAACCTTTATTAAATATATTTTCTTTCATTTCAGCTTGTTTTAAAAGATTTATAATTCTGATACTGATATGATAGTTCCAGATACAGGAGCAGAGATCTATCTATTCCTGTTTGATGATATTGTATGTTAAGGAGGTGATTTTTATTTCACCTTTTAGGTTATAATTTCTCTTTTTGAGCTAGATTCTTTTTAGTATTTAGCCCACAAAGAAACTATTTTTGTTCTTTGCCAAATTCAATCACTCTGCTTTGTCAGTGAAGCTCAAAGCTCTTGTGGACTGAGCTATTGAGTTTGTTTTTATCAAATTTAATTTACACTTGTAGATAGTAGTAGTAATTCTTATAGTAGTAGTCAATTTAAATCTCCACTAGATCGGAAAATAGGTTTTAAATGTTCACGGCACATGTACAGAAGTATTATTAGTCAATAATTGAAATTAGTGCTCAAAGAATTTGTTTCCCATTTTATCTCATTCATTCTTTTAAAGGATAGGGTGGGTGGATAAGTCGTATTATTTTATTTTCTCTTTTTATAGATTTAAACAAGATTTTAATTTCCTTGAAGACCTACCAGTACTTGAAATGTCCTGTCATTTTTTTGCAGTGCCAAAATGGATGGTGAGTGATGATACAGTTATGCATCTCGCCACCGGTGAAGGTAATGTATATGTAGGAATGTGAAGAGGATTTGGAAAAACTTTGTATTATATTATTTTTATTATTTTATTCCTTTACTTTAATATTTGGAAAAACTTTGTATTATATAATTTTATTTTTTTACTTTAATGTCATATGTCGTTCTTTGTGTTTTTTTTTTATACTTTTTCATTAAGAGTTTAGAAAGAACAGCAATATGGTACAATGTGTGGCTTCTTTGCACATTGCAGTACAACCTAATGAGGTGTTCAGCTCCTACTTCCAATCTGTCCCATGATGCATTGCACGATTTCCCAGATAGGTCGTAACTGTTTTGGGTGGCTGTTTTTTTTTACTAGTGCTATTCATTGTATAGTGATAGCAGAAAAAGTATGCATGACTTTAACGCTCAAATGTTGTTTATATAAACATGTGTATCAACATATATATATGACTAGATTTATTTAGATATATATACATCATAAAATTGTGAGAAAATAGTTGCTATGGCATCTTCAACATCCTATGCATGTCATTTCGTGACTTATTTTTGCCAGTACCAGCCAGGAAAGCAGAATGCTAGACCTACCTTTATTCTTAGGTGCTTGCCTTCTCATCCTTTGGAACTTTAGAAATCTAGATTGCTCAAGTCTAACTATCTTGTGTTGCCATTGAATCTAATTAAGAATGAGGCGTTTAGTTCCTACTGCCAATCTGTCCCATGATGTATTGCATGTTTTTTCCAGATCGGTGGTAACTCTTTTGCATGACTGTTTTTTACTAGTGCCATTCATTGTGTAGTGACAGCAGAAGACATACGCACTGACTTTAACACTTAAAATTAAATGTTATCTTTCTAAACATGTGAATCAACATATATGACTGAATTTATTTAGATATACATCATAAAATTGTGGGAAAATAGTTGCTATGGCATCTTCGACATCCTATGCGTGTCATTTCATGACTTAATTTTGCCAGTGCCAGCCGGGAGAGCAGAGCGCTAGATCTACTTATTTGTGCTTTGCATTTTCACCATTTCAAACTTAAGAAATCTTAGATTGCTCAAGTCCGACTATCTTGTGTTGCCATAGAATCTAATTAATAATTGAGATTTTTATATCACTCTTGTAAATAAATATGTTGTATCTCCCTGTGTCTAGATCTATTTACATTAGGTTCTAGCTCTGAATGTTCAATCCAACAAATGAGTTGAAAAAAAAGGACACGAAAAAAAGAAGAATAAATTTGAACTTGTAGTAAGGTTGAGACATTTAATAATTTGTTAGAGAATTTGAGAATTGAAAACAGACTTCACAAATATACTAAATTACATTTTATGAATATGGAATCAAAATGTAAAACTACAGGGGCGTTTAGCTCATTTCAGGTATTCCCGATTAGATCACGTAATTGGCCGTGGTAACACTTTTGCGTCGCCGCATTTTCTCAATGCAAAATCCTATAATACTTTCACATAGAATGTGAGACTGTGCATCAATCTAACTCAGTGCAAACAAAGAAAATAGATAATATATTAATCTTGTTAAGCACCAGTCAATAAGTTATAAAATATAAACACCTAGAATGTTATGTACTACTACTACTATCATTTCTAATTCTAGATCTAGTTTTTGTTATTATCATTACTGGTGGTCATCCTGTTCCTTCTCCTTCTTCTTCTTTTTATTAATAATAATCATCACCACAAATGTTAGCATTACTATTTACAATATTAGAATGATTATTAACACGGTAGAAATGATAGCAGTAGTTATAACTGCTTTTGTAATAACATTTATTATTTATGAATAATGACGTGACGTACTCTCTGCCCTCATATTTTACTATAATTAAATAAGGGCTTCAGGCTCCACACAAAAAGAGTTACCACCGATCTGTTTCTGAAACAAGGGCAGATAATTTAGCGCGCTAAACACCCCATTGATATTTTTATATCACTCTTGAAAGAGATATTTTGAATCTTCTTGTTTCTAGATCTATTTATATTGGGTTCTGGCCTTTTCGTATGTTCTTCTGTCCAAAGAATAAACGATAGGAAAAAAAGATTAGAATAAATTTGAACTTGTTGTAAGGATCAAACATTATTACTGTCGTTTTCACTTCCATTTATTTATTTATTTCGGCATGGGGAGGGGGTTAAAATTTATTTATGAATTAAAGAAAAATACGCAGAATCTAGTAAATCAGAATCTCCATACAGTTACAGTTATCTTTTGTCTGTCTATCATCTGTTCTTTTCTTGCTCTTTTTCTTTCTTTTTACGCAAATTTATTGGCTTCTATTTCCCCTTCAGAAATGAATACCCATAATATTTTCTTCTTCTAAATGTGATTTTTAACTTAAATTCCATTACAGCTTTGCTCTCCTCCTCAATCAGCCAGACAAAGAGAAATTATTCTCTTCACTGGCATCATATAAGGAAAGCATGCATGATATGAATGGAAGAGCACCAGGTAAGTAAGACTCGTACTAATCTCAGCAACAACATGTCTTTACTGATATCAGTCATGGTATCAGAAGAAATTTTTAGCATTTTGATTAGAATTGAAATAAGTTGTGTTTTTTTAAAGAGAGTAGAAATTTATTTTGAGATCATATTTGAGAAGAAGATGGTCTGCTTTACTTTCTTTGAGGGCGTCAAAGAATGCTATATTGTCTATTATGGTATTTTATATACTCATTCATTGTTGCAATCATACAAGCAATTATATTTAAAAAACAACTGTTTGGGGGGGGGCACTTGAGACTCACCGAGTTTTGGACCAAAAGGTTGATTTTCTGTGCTTTGCATTTATCTACCAGTACATGGCAGAAAAAAGATTTTTTACAAAATATTTTGTAGGCGAGGGTAGGTAAAACAATCAAAATTTTGACGTTTAATTAGGAGCACTAACACTCTGACTGAGAAAATGGCGGTAAAAACCTGTATATTAGCGGTTAATCAGCAAATGTGGCAGCACCGACTTGACCTCGTTTCTGCCGACGCCCATCGACATGTCGGCCATCGCTGTGTGATATAAGAGGAACGTTAAAGTCAGTGTATGTAAACACATGCACAAGCACAGGATATAGAGCAAAAAAACAAAAAAACTGGTGATTTTGACATTTGTTTTCACAACAGTGCACATCTAAACCTAGATTTATAATCATATTTACATAAGTAACAATGCCAGAGACTGTCAAAAGGGTAAGGGGCTGCTACAACAAGGGAAACCCGTCTGAAGCGATTGTTTTGCGTTATATTCTTTTGATTTTTTTACTTGCATTTTTTTTTTCGAAATGTAGTTTTTCCACACTAAAATTCTATCTCCTCCGCCATTTACCCAACGATTTGTATTATATTTGCCACACAAGTTATTAAATGGAAAAGACGATATGCTCAGGTTCTGAGTGATTTTATTCATAACTAAGGAGGAGATAGATTTTGAAAATTGACTCAAAAATCCAAGAAGGCGGTCGTTTCTAAGACAACCAAAGACGCTACAAACTTTCAATGATATAGGATGACTGTATTTTGACAATTACTCATGTACATACTAAAAGCAAAAGCCTAAACTCAAAAGCAATGGTATGGATCTGCACTACATTTCCATAAAGGACATAATTTTAGTTATGTATGTGTATAATATAAATTCTCACTGAAATGAATTAGCAAAACCTGCATATCAATCTTTTGTGTAGTTCAGAGTTAAGAATAGCGGCCGCTGGTAGTTTTTTTTTAGAAAAACTCCTGTTTTGGTTTTGTGTGATTATGTAGCCTACAGATAATAGTCTGACTCCAAATTGTGGTTGTATTAATGAAATACAAGACAATATTTCACGTTGAATATTTGTAGTTATAGTGGAATTTGAAGAAGAGAGTGTTTTGAGGTCATAATCAGCACACATGGTGGATGGGTTCCATTTCATAACCACCAGTCTTGCTATGATGCAGTTACTCTGCAAATAAGAAATTATCTGTGAAAAAACAACAGCTTATAGTATCTGTTTAATGAATTCTTTCTCATGACAAGGCATGAAAGGTTTACTTTGCATTGTATTTTGTGACAAAAACAGATTGAAAATGGGGGTGTCTAGAAATGGTTCACATTTTGTCTTGGATTTTTACCAGGTAACACGTGCATGAGTTCAGTTCATTATTTGAAACCAGGAGACCATATGGATACAGAATATCATTTAATCCACGGTAAGAATTCTACCTACAAAAATCCTTTTGACAATTGATAAGAGGCTTTTCTTGAAGCTATGCAGGCATCTCTAGACAACAGTTTGTTTGACTTGGAGAGCTACAAACAAAAATTATGTATGAACTTTATATTCACAAAAACGGACAAAATTCGCTTAAAATCACAAACACTAAGAAAGAAAGAAATTCCAGTTTTAGTTTAGACTCATAATTTCTTTATTAAAAGTTAGCCACAAATCTTTTGCAAATAATAAAAGTGTATTCAGCTACAAATTCCGTCATAGAAGAGAACTATTTGCACAAAAGTAAGGGTATCAAAATGCGGAAAATAAAGCAAGAATAATAAGGCATGCAAGTTCAAAAGTACTTTTTGGGGTTAATAATTTTCTGAAACATGAAATCAAAGACACAAATTATAAGGAATATATCCAGAATGTTTTTAATAGCAATTCAGATTAGTTTGAAACATGTTAGAATGGGAAATATTTTTAAAAAAATAATTATTTGATATATTGAAAATTTGCAATTAAATATTGAATTTGTATTATTAGGTGACTAAAGACTCTAAATGAGCTTTATTTGTATTTTATACTGATAGCTTCTTTAGATAGTGTCAGCTACAAGTCATTTATAAATAAGTAAAGTCCATTCAGGTACAAATTTCATCACAGAGATGGGAAAATTTGAACAGAAAATAAGGGCGTGAAACACAAGAAATAAAACAGAAATACGCTTTTTGGATAGAAGTCAAGTGATCTTATAGTTAATAATAATTCTCCAATATATTAAATCAAACTCACAAATCAAAGACATAAGCATAATGTTTTTATAAAGCAATTTGCATTAATTTGACATGTGGTAAAAAGCATTTCAAAAGTAATTTTTAACAACAATAACAATAAAAAATAAAAGGAAAAGGAAATTGTGTTACAGTAAAAACATATAAGTCAACAGATATCGCCGAGAGAGCTTCAACCATACAATTCCTTTCTTGCTGTAAACATTTTTAAATTTACAACAAGTAAAACAATAATGTCTTTATAATAGTTCAATACAATAATGAATTATGTCTTTATGTAACTTATGATATTATTATTATATCAATTATAATTTACAATTTTCCCTTTACGTTCAATCATATAGCAAAATTGGATGACTCATAAATTGTCTTTGTTCTTCCCCCTACTGGTACTTCCTCATCTTCTCTCCTCTAATTGTCTAACTAATTTTAAAGTAAAGTCTTGTTAATTATATCTGTCACATTTATGTAACTTTGGCATGTCTGGATGTTTTCCCTAAATACTTGCAATAAAAGATAACTATTTACTCTATAGCGATATCTATAAAATGTATAAATAAAGTAAGCCACCACTTATTGGTTTTTCTGATGTATTATTATAAAAATGTCCTACCAGTTGATCAGACATATCTTCACCATTCATATTTTAATTCAAATCCAGTACTACTGTGGCTGATTAACTTCACTAAATTCTCCATCTCTTTGAACCTATGATGAACAATTTCAGCCTACACATTCGTTCATTCACACAACTACACCAGACTCTTACTCGGTGAATAAAAATTGACACGTAAAAGACTGTTCTTCTGTCAGTCCTTGTCTGATACTCAGGGAGATGGAGTTCATTACTCACACTCAGGCTGGAATTGAGGCATTGGGGAAACTTGGCCACGATCAACCGCTTGAGAGTTAAGAAAAAAGTAATGGACTTGTTCAAATGAAAGAGCACGTTTTCAGTATAATTCCAGAACCTTATATGTATTGCCATGCTTAGATTTAGATATTCTAATGTGACATAATGTCTTTGTGTGACATGATTGGTTTTACTGAAACAGCTTTGTACATGTTTCAATACTTCAGGGAGGTGGATGTGGTGCCGCCATGAGAGCCATGTGTATAGGAATGAGATACCCCAGGTATGTATCATTTCTGGTTATAATGAAAGATGATGTGTGATAAAGACACTGGGATCATTTCCCCCAAATAAGTCATCATTGTTTTAACCTTTTTTTTCAATCAAACTGTGGTACCCTGAAAATGACCCAATTAATCTTCAATTTTATCTGGAGAATAGTTTTAAAACTAAGTTTTAAAAAGTATCTTTCTGTTGAACATGTATATATCACAGAAATCAGAAGGAACATAATTTACACCTTAAGCGACATCAGCAACATTCGGCAATTTTTGACAACTGATTCCTGCAAAATAATTGTGATTACACTCATTCTTTGTAAATTGGATTACGCCAACTCCTTATTTTTCTGCCTTTCAACTGAGAGCTAAACCCAGTTCAAAAACTCCAGAACTAAGCTGCCCGACTTGTACTGCAGAAAAAGAAGAGGGATGACACCACACCATTGCTTCAAGATCTGCACTAGCTCCCACTTTTTCAACGACTGCAGTACAAGGCGGCATCCATGGTATATAAATCTCTAAATGATGAAGCGCCAGCATGTATCAGCAATTTGCTGTCTCACCATGCCATGCAGACCACTAAGGTTGATGCCCTTCAACTCAACATACCGCGCCGCCGTTCAAAAGCTGGTGAACACAGCTTCCCAAATTTCGGTCCAAGGGTGTGGAATGATCATTGATCTCCCCCAATGACGTGAAGTTATCACCATCTCTGGATGTTTTCAAGAATCACTTGAAGACATCTATTTATTTAGAAAAGCTTTTAATGTTTCTGTTTAGAGAGTATCATTAAACAATGTAATTTTTAAACCCGTTTTTTTTGTTTTTCCGTGTTGTGTGTGTAGTGAGTAAGTATTATTTTTTTATTTTTCTCTTATTGCCCAGAGCTCTTTATATGAGATGTTGGCGCAGTATAAATGTGCATTATTATTATTATTATTATTATTATTATTATTATTATTATTATTATTATTATTATTATTATTATTATTATTATTATTATTATTATTATTATTATTATTATGTTTTTATTTAAAAGCTTTTCTGACAATAAGTACACAAGCTCAAATTTTCAGTTCAGATTCGACCCATCATGCCAATGTACAACAACAATTTGCTACGTCTTCCTGGGGATGTAAATACATGAAAATGTTGCAATATTAGGCTGATGTTCTTGGATACAATCAACAGATTTTTAGTCCTCTGTAATGTGACTGTAAAAGCCTTAATAATTTGTACTTTAGATAAACATCCGTGCTAAATTTATTACAAAATGTTTCATATTGTATTGTCCAGTGGTCATTTCTTTACATCCCATATTTTTGTGCAATGGGGATAACTTTTTTACCTCATATTCCAGAGACAAAACAAACCAAATTATTAGTCTTATCCATACATCAGAGGTAACACAGACACCCCACTCGTGTAAAGAGCATAAGTTAATCTTCTTATCCGTACATCTCTATGTCTCTCTCCCCCTCCCTCTATCTCTCTCTCTTTCTTGCCACTTTTCAGCCTCTCTTCTCCTCTCTGTCTTTCCACCTTCTCTCTGTCTCTGCTAAAGGTTAATGTTTGCCCTAGAGAGGAGCTGTTTATGCTTTTTAAAGAGAACTAAGTATGGAACCATGGGAGTAGTTTTGTTCATGAATATGGACTAAGTCAGGTTTGTGGAGCAAACATGCTCTATTAATTAAAGGCATGTGACATTTACTGTTTGTGGTATGTCTTTGACAATCACATGATCATAACTGTCTAGCTTTGTAGAGCGGAAGCTTGAGTCAATCTTTCTTCTTATATTGTAATGCTGTCATTCCAACAGACCAGAACAACTTGAAGAACTCATCATTGTGAGTGTGGAGGCAGGACGGATGTCACACCACAATCCCACTGGTTTTCTTGGTTCTCTTGCCTCTGCCCTATTCACAGCATATGCAATTCAAGGTCTTTTATTGTTAAGAGTCATCTCACATCACGTTACATATGTTCAATTATGATTGCTCTTGATTTATCACCATCGGAATTTGATTAATTTAATATAAGCATGTGTGTCTTAAATATCAGTGCATGTTGCGCTTCAAGTTTTTTTTCCCTTCAAAATGTGATTGAAATTAGAATACCTAATTTATCTCGTCAATGAGTTGAAATCTCACTTAATTACTATTTTTTCTTCAGAAGTGCCACTGGCTAACCATGAATTAGTTAATTATAAAAATGCCATACTCTTTGTTTGACCATTCACTCAGTCGTTTTCAGTCTGTCCATTAATAGAAAAGAATGTCATTTTCAACCTTAGGCTTTGTCCATTTCATTTTCATTTGGAAATTAAGAGAAGAAATTAAAGTAATATGTTCATGGGATAAACATTTGAAAGTGAACAAAATCAGGCCAATTTTGCAATTGGATAATATTAATACAAATTGAGGAGTCTTAGCTTCAAATTGAGCTAAATATGAATATGATTTATTGAAACTCGGGAACTAAGTACAAACACTTTTAAAGAAGAAAAATGTGTACAACAGTAGTTAACCATAGTGTACTAAATGTACTTAATAATGTTTCATTATAATATATTGAATCTTGTTTTAATTTACAGCAATGAATCAAAACATCTCATTAATGTAATTATCACTGTATGAGAAGAAGACCAAGAATGTTCACTTAAATATGAGCTGAGACTTTCCTTGCTGGGATAGAATATAACATATTAAACATTTTTGATACTTCAATATTAAACTAAATTCATTTACCCCACCAAAGTAGTTAAAAGATGGGTAGAATATTTATTGATTAGTACAATTACTTGGTTTTCAATTGAGCTCGTTGCCTCCAAAGTCAATGATCATTTAGAATTGTATTAGATGGTGTGGCTAAAATTTGGTCTAATACAATGTGTAGAAATGGCAGGCTAGTAGAAGTTTTAAAATGTTATAAACATCATTGATGAAATTTAAATGCAAATGTTGTCAATTTCAATGGGTTTTTTATTTAAGGGTTGTTGGGTTTTAGTTCTCTGTTTAATGTTTTTTTTTTCTTTCTTGGTGGTGATGGGGGTTGTTTGTTATTTTGGGGACAAGTTTTGTAACTTATTTAGGGGTGTTCTCGCTATACTTATTACGTTTGCTGTGCTTTTTCCCCTCACAATTCAGGAAAGCACATACATTCCTGGGGCCGAGGTTTGTTAGACACTCTTCCAAAGGCATTAGACTACATCAAGTCAACTGGTTATGTGTGGAAGAAAATGTCAAGCTTGGTGAGACACTATTTAAAAAATATTCTTGAACCTCTCATTCAGCACTATTTCGCATTTGTAATAATTTATTCATCATCATTGCCTTTTCACCCTATACCAGGGTAAAGGTCATGAACCACAGACTTCCATTTAATCCTATCTTGGGCAACTCTTGATAAGTCCCTCCACAAAAGACCCCCTCTCCTCAAGTCATCTTCCACTAGCCTTCTCCAGGTTAATCATGGCCTTCCCTAACCCTCTGTCCCTGTGGATTCTACTGAAGGGCATGTCTTGTAGTACTTCTCTGAGGTTTTCTGAGGGTGTGTCCTATCCACCTCCATCTCCGCTGTCCTATTTCTTCTGCTATTGGTTTCTGCGCTGTTTTTCCTCAGAGTCTCTCATTTTGGATTTTATCTGACCACTGAATCCAGTAGTATCTTTCCTAAGGCAAATGTTGACAAAGCTCTGAAGTTTTCTACTCCAGGTCTTAGAGGGGGCTCCAGGTCTCACATCCATACATAACAATACCGATTTGACATTGGAGTTAAAGTCTAATTTTTGTTTTAGTGGTGATGGTGCAGTCCTTCCAGATCTTGTTTAAGTTCCTGAATGCTGTTCTTGATTTTCCTATTCTTGTCTTGATATCTGTTGTTCCCCCTACATTATCTACTACACTGCCAAGATAGGTAAAGTTGTCTACTACTTCCAGAGGCTTACTGTCCACAGTGATTGGTTCAGAGCTTGCTGTTTTCACTTTAAATATCTTTGATTTTTCGGGATGTATTCTAAGGCCAATAGAATTGGATAATTCTGAAAGATTTGTCATTTTACTCTGCATCTGCTGGTGGTTGTGTGATGATAGTGCCAGATCATCTGCAAAATCAAGATCATCTAGATGGGTCCATAGTGTCCACTGAATGCCATTTCTTCTTCCTGCTGTTGTTTCTTTCATAAGCCAGTCAATTGCTAGAATAAAGAGGAATGGTGATAGTAGGCAACCTTGTCTTACACCTGTTTTTATCTCAAAGCTGTCTGTAAGTTGTCCATCATGTAAAATCCTGCAATTAATGCTATTGTACATCTTTTTGATTAGGTTGAATATTTTCTTCGGTATACCATAGTGCCTCATGGTTTTCCATAAGGTGGCCCTATCAACACTGTCAAATGCCTTTTCATAATCAACAAAGTTTATTATCAATGATAAGTTCCATTCAACACACTGTTCAATGATGATTCTTAAGGTTGCAATCTGGTCTGTACAAGAGCAGTTTTTTCCGGAAGCCTGCCTGCTGGTCTCTGAGGTGTTCATCTGTGGCATCCTTGATTCTTTCTAATAAAACTCTATTAAAAATCTTACTTGGGATGGAGAGGAGAGTTATTCCTCTGTAATTATTGTAGTTGCTAAGATCCCCTTTCTTCGGAAGTTTTATGAGATGTCCTTCTTTCCAATCTGTTGGGAATTGCTCTTCATTCCACACCTTTTCAAACAATCCATTTAAAATATTGACTGTTGTAGGTATGTCTGTCTTCAATGCCTCTGGTGGTATAGAATCTGGGCCTGCTGCCTTGTTTGAATGTAGTTTAGCTATAGCCTTTGCAATCTCTGCTCGTGTTGGTGGTCCACAGCTGAAAGAGAGATCTCTTCTTATAGGCATGATGTCTGGTGGGTTTTCCGGGGTGGTCTGTTTAGTAGATGTTCAAAATGTTCTACCTGTCGTCTTTTTTTGTGCTTGTCAAAAATGGGGTTGCCATTGATATCCTTCACTGGTGCAGTTGTTGGCCGGCCTTTACCTGCTAACAGTTTGCTGTTTGGTATACTATCCTTGTATGTCCACTCTGTGCAGCTTTTTCGGCTCTTTCTGCAGTTCTATGACAAACTTGTCCTTGTCCATCTTGATACTTTTCTTTACCTGGGTGGCTGCCACAGCATATTCCTTTCTAGCTTTTTCTTTTTCAACCCTTGTATGCCACTCTTCAATCACAATGCTTCCTTCTTCCTCCTCCTGACTGCTATTTTGTCAAGTGATGTTTCTGTAATCCACTCCTTGTGTTTGTAGTCATTTCTTCCTAAAAAAATCTTCACACGTCTCTGTAAAGACTTCCTTCACTTGGTTTCAATTGGTATCTACATCCTTATCGATAAGTTCTAGAGGTTGAAATTTGTTTTCGAGGCAGATCTGGAATTATTCTTTCTTGTCTCTTTGTAGTAAATTGACTCTGAATTTTGGTTGCCTGAAACCATCTCTGTTGTTGTATTTCCTAAGCCTTAGTTTCAACATTGCCAGGAGTAGATGATGGTGTGATCTTATATCTGCGCCTCTAAGAACTCAAACATTTTCCAATGGCGTCTAAGTTTATGAGATATACAGAAATGGTCAATTTGATTTTATCTGTTTCCATCCGATACCCATGTTGCCTTATGAATCTTCTTGTGTGGAAGATTGGTACCGCCAATAACCAATCCATTAAAGGAGCACATATTTGCAAACCTTTCTCCATTGTCATTCATCTCTCCCAGTCCATGTTTACCCCGTTATCTCTTGAACCTCTCATTCAGCACTATTTCACATTTATAATAATTTTGCTAAATTCGAGTTCTGGCTATTTCTGAGCTGTATTGAATTACAATAGACGTATGCAACTCATGTCAGAGATGAAGACAGACAATGTATTGGTTACATCCCTTCATATGATTGCTAATTAACGTCTGATAAATACGTCTCAGCCCGTTTTTGGTTGTTGTTTTGTTTTTTGTCAGATTATTTTTTTTCAAATTTAAAATCATGATCATTACAGGTGGCACATGCCAAGACACCCCTCCTTCCCTTCATTTTTATTCCTTTCATATTACTGTCATCCTCGGCACTTATAGACTACAGTCTGATCCAGATGACTTGAATTCATTAACACTTGACACATGGGGACAGAATAAAGAAGAGCGAAAGGATGTCATTAGTCTAGACAACATCCCTCGCTATCATCAATTTGCTACCACCAATTTGTTATCATAAATTCGCTTTCTTCAATTCACTATCATCAATTCGCTACCACCAATTTGTTATCATAAATTCGCTATCTTCCAATTCGCACAACTCAACACTGCAATGTATACATGTACACGCAAGCCCTGCCCGACAGGTCATACTTTGTATAATGACAAAAGGATGTCTTTTATACAATTTGCCTCTTCGGGTGTTAACCATTTTACAGAAACATTAGATTTAAATGAGAAGACGATATCATTAAATCCAATTTTGCTATCTGTTCAATCTCACTATTGACGAAAATTTTATTGACTTGGAGAATGAAAGAAAAAACAGGCATCTGGATTGATCGCGATATACCCGAGTTCTCGTTATATTGTTATATCTGAGCTCACTACTTTGAGTTCCTCTGTACAACCATGTCATGGATCAATAGGTAATCAAAGATAAGCCTTTTTATCTTGGAAATAGCTGGGGAAATGAACAAATGATATAATAGGATATTGTACACCATTATTGTTGGGCAGACTAATTCTCAACCATCCCTTACTGAAATTTACAAAGATTGGCTAAATTAGTACCCTGCAAGGTCTATAAAGGTGTGTAAAACAGTTCAGTTCAGTTTTTTGTTGTTGACTAAGCCTAAGATAAGCTGGGAGTTTAGCTAAAAAGTAAATAAATTTGAATGATTTTATAACGTATTCACCTCTTATGATGAGAAATATTTTTAGTCCAAGCCCTTTGGGAGCTGCTGTGTGATAAGAAGAAATATTTTCCAAGGAGCATATTCATTCTTTTACATAGCAATAACTCAACTAGCAGATGTGTTAAAGTTAAAGCGGATTTCTTTACTTTTCGACTTTCCTTCCAAAACGTTGACATTTTTTGTTGTCCAAAATGTTTACGACACCAACTTGAACTCATTTTAGATTGTCTTTTCTTTTGTTCTGTTCATATAAGCTTTTTTCTGTTGTAAGATTTGCAGCCCTGCAAAGTTGGCGTTGGAAAAGGTGGGAAGAAAGGGAGAATGAGAATGTGTAAAGATGGATGACGTGCAAAGAACCGGTCCTCAGAATATAGAAAATATTATCAGAATGGGCCTGGAAAAATTGTAATGCAAACTAGGGATCTCTACTATTACTGAACGAGAGATAACTTTTGCAAGTCTCATACATATTCTACTCTTACTAGTCTTACCATGTACGAGATGTAATTTATTTGTAATAGTAAAATCAAGATGATTCACTTTAGGATGTAATATTGTTTTCACAGGGGTTACTTTACAGAACAGTGGGAGAAGTATCTGAAGCTCAGAAATTTAGAAGACGGTGAGACTCCACCGACTTTTCCAGAGACGTACGGCTTTGTGGAAAGGGATGCTTTGTGAAAAGCGTCAGTTTTCAGGCTGGGGAGGTTCAAGCGGGCACGATGCCCCAATGTTAGCGTAAGTGCATGGAACATATATTCTATAATGTTTTGAAGACATTAGATTTAATGAAAGAGTTCTGACATGATATAATTTTGCTTTGTTTTCTCAGGACACTTATTTTCTTCATTCATTTCGTTATGGGCTTCTTTTTTTTTATAGAGCCGTCAGAATGAGCTCAATTGAAAATATAATTTTGATTCACAAATTGGCCTTGAAAAGGTAAGAATACTCTTTAAGAATCGTAGGTCTGCAGTTGTCATAGCGCTTGTCTTTAGCGGGGAAGGGGTATTGGGTTTTTAGGCTTGCCTCACGTGAAGTAAAATAAATCCAGGTCTACTTTCATTAGTTTTCCAATTTAGTCATTTTATTTATTAATTTTTCACACTTTCATTCTCATTTCAGATATGATGCACTATTAGGAGCCAATGGAAGCTGGCATGAACTATGCAACAGGTTTGAGCATGTTTAGTATTTTTTACTTTTTTTTCCTAAACATCAGATTGTTTTGAAAACATCTTATTTCTTCAGTCATAACATAACCTTTTCTCATGTCAAAGCAGAGAAAGGCATGTTTTTCTGTCCAGTAATCTTTAAACGTTATGAGACCAATTTCGAAGGTCAGCAACTCGATTGTAAAGGCTGGAGAACCAGCATTCATCGACATACTAATTATCATTTTTACTTTTACTTCATTTCCTCTTTCCCTTTCTCTCTATTACTGTTCCATTTGGCACTCTGTTTTCATAAGGTTATTGATTTATTTACGCTTTCTACAACGTTTACAATGGGAAGTGAAAAGTCGAAGCACCCAATGTGGATGAATCAGATTAGGATGTGGAATATGCAATTGATTTGTAGAATAAAGAGAGCTGATAAGGAGCAAACCCAAGATAATCAGCATCTCCTACGAATCCCATCAATAATTTAGAGAGCTAAAATCTCTAAAAGACAGTATAAAACAAATTGTCAAACAAGTTTTAGAAATTGAGGCAACAGTAAACCTGCCTCGGAAAGGAAGCTAAGGGAGCTTCAACTTTGAAAGGAGACCCCTTTCTACCCAATGTAACTATGGAGTCCCCGAGCGCCAAAGAATTAAGCTGCAGGACTCGTAACTAACCCTGAAACCAACTTACGCTGTAAGCGACATTGTCACCGCTCTCTCAGACCTCAAACGACCCATGTCCCATTTTGAAGAAGAGGCAACTAGAAACTATTTTTCATGAATTTTTTTTGTTTGTTTTTTTGTTAAAGAGGGTGAAACACAAAACACATTTGGCCATACAATTTTTTTCATGATGTGATACAAATTGTATTGAACACCTAAATTGAATAGTGGATGTTGTGAGCAATTGTTTTCTCTTTTCAGTATTCTACTATTGTAAAAAAACAAAATAACAGCTCTTTTTTCCCACATACTCCTGCATTTTCTATTTATGGGTCAAATATCCAATATTATGGCCTTTGTGATCACATGTCATGCGTGCCCGTTGAGGATGTGCCCATCCATTATCAGATACTGTTAGGAAATTTCAACAACTTTTATCAAATCATGAATGTATGAAAAAAAAATTCTTAACATACCAATTCTGAAAACATTTCCAAAACAACTGGTAATGGAAAGCATGGAAGTGTGAAAATGGTGGGTATAGAAAGTGTTCATGCACACCACCTTTATAAGTTTTTCTCATCTGTTTTATATCACAATTGTTGTCCTGTAATCGTTATGTATCAGGTGTACATAAATATCAAGTGGGCTTGTACTTGAAGCTTCGAGAATAATTGATATGATAAATACCTCATAGGCCAGTAATCCAAGATCTGAAAGCTATCATGGACATGGGATCATATTTACCAGATTTGTTATTTAAGGATAAGTCTGAATGAAGATGCAGGTTCCCTACATACATAAATGTTTTGGCATGTCAAAGATTCCTTGGTAGTTTGAAAATACTGACTGGACAAAATGAGTCAAACGCCCTATATTACTTCTAAATATTTTGTTGGAGATAGATTAATACTAACATCAAGAAAAAACATGAAGCGTCTCCTTCCTACAATTTTAGACCTAATCATGTTGCTATGTTGATCAATCTGTTATCTTCCTCCACCCCCATTCAAAGATTTATTTCAAATACACCAATCATACCAATGACACCTTTTCTTTTCCATACGAGCAGGGCAATGTTTCACGGAGGGGACAGTGACAGTACTGGAGTGATAGCAGCCTGTTGGTTTGGTGTCATGAATGGCATTGAAGGAGTACCTGTTTCAAACTACAAAGTAAGATGCTATTCCATTTTTCCAGATCATCATATTTCAAATATTTGTATTCTAAAAACCACCTGCCTCGCTATGAATGTAAAACTCTCATTTGTCTATTCATTTTTTTTATTTTTACTCCTATGCAATCATTTTATGAAGGAAAACTAATATAATTTGGGTCCCAGGTTTTTTACTCTTTAACTTATTAGCTGCCACAGCTGTTATGTTTGTGGTTGCGAGCTGTAGACGGCTGGCTGCCAAGGCTGTCATAGTTACGATAGCTGTTTTATTTATTTATTTCCTGCATTAAAGGACACATTATGGGTCTTGGCAGTCTCTCACAAATAGACTCTTTATTTGTACGTCCAGTATTACTATTACCAGGGTAGTTTCCCTTTGTATTAAGGACTTTCTTATGTAAAGAAGTGAGCATGGGCATTGTTCCACTCCTCTGCCGTTTTCATCTTTTAGTTTTAGCGATAAAGATCGAACATGTGCCCTAGATCTAGAGATGTAAACACCAATCGATTCTTTGATCTGATGTCAACAACAGGGATGAAGACCACCATGACCAAATATTAATATGGTGAAAAAACATTGACAAATTGGTCATCATTCAGATCCCCTATCCAATATGTGCTTGTTGTCAATGTTGGTGCAAGCAATATTTTTTTCATAAAAATGAGCTTATCTTTCAACTAACATAGAATCTAAACCATATGAGATATGATAAAAAATATTTCTGCAACATTTTCTTCAACATTTTTTGCACATAATAGAGCCTGTTTGAAATTCTTACTAGAAAAGCTAATGCAAAGTGATTTTTTAAAACATGCCCAAACTCCCGCAGTTTTAAAATGGTCAGGTCTAAAATGTCTGGCAGCGAGGTGAGTTGATGTTAGTAATAGTAGAATGTAAAAATCATTGTAGTTTATTACCAATGTTACATAGTTTCTTAAATTAATACCAGATGAAGATGGCTCCAGGAATCTGAGCTAGCCAACTATCTATCTGTCCATACATCACTTTGTCTGTCTTAGTAATGTAAACTTACTTATTTATATCTTTTAATAGAAATGTATTTTTTTCAGTCATTTCCCTGATATTTTAATAGAAAAGTTGTTAAACATTTCAATATTTTCCCATATTATTGCATTTGTAGAGGCTATGTTGATTATCTTCAAACATTCATAAAATACAGCATATGGATTATAATGATAATCTCAAATGACAATAGATATATGCTTTTATCATGACATTACAAATCATAGTAACAATTTTGTATCTATATTTTTCATTTCATACTTGTGCTTTTCATGTTGTGAAACACCTTATAATGCATTATCGTGAATTGTGTATTTTTTCAGCATGTAGAGTACAAGGACCGACTTATAAAAGTAGGAAAAGGACTCTTTGACTTGGCCTTCCCCAACTATGTTGAAAATCAAGATCCAATCATGTCCCCTGAAGAAAAGATGGAAGGGCCAGATGAAAAGGAGCAAGAACCTGAAAAAAATCCCTTTTCAACAATTGAAGTCAATTATGAACATGGAGAGCGAACAGAGAAAGAAGAAAGAAAGGAGCCAACTGCAAACCAAGAACCTGAAGACTGTGTTGTTACTACAGGTGAAACTAATGCAGGGCATGAAGAGTTAACAGAGAAGAATGATGAAAAGGAGTCAACTGCAAACCAAGAACCTGAAAAATATGTTGTTTCTACAGATGAAACTAATGCAGGGCATGAAGAGTTAACAGAGAAGAATGATGAAAAGGAGTCAACTGCAAACCAAGAACCTGAAGAATATGTTGTTTCTACAGGTGAAACTAATGCAGGGCAGAAAAATTAACAGAATGATGAAAAGGAGCCAATGGCAAACCAAGAACCTGAAGAATATTTTGTTTCTACAAATGAAACTAATGCTGGGCATGAAGAGTTAACAGAAAAGAATGATGAAAAAATGAAAAGGAGTCAACAGCAAATTTAGAACCCAAAGAATGTCCTGTTTCTACAGGATCAACAAAGAAGAACAAGGAGACTAAATGAGATGGGTGAAAAGGAACAAAACGTATTCAAAATAAAGGAAACAATCTGATGACATTCACCATAAAATGATGTATCCGTAAGTGTTTGCATTAGATCTATATTATGTAAAGTAATTTTACATATCTTCCATTCCATACATTGCATTCTAATCTACACTCAAACCTCACTATACTGCCTTCCGCTAAACCAGCATTCTCACTTACCCCCAGCTTTTCATCTTTGTGCGGATCAGACAGTACATAAAAATAATGAAATACAGTAGTCGCTGGATAAACGCACACCCTTTCGGTGCAGGAAAAAGCGTGCTTTATGCATACTGTGTGTTTATAGGAACACTTTTATTATTAGTAGTAAAAATTTAGTCAGCAGATGTAGATGTGTTTTTATGTAGAGTGCTTTTATCCAGCGACTACTGTACCTCATTATTTAATGCTGCCATCCACCAATGATTTGGCATGAATGTTTCTTAATCACCATTGTGAAATTTAATTTGTTATACAACCAAAGTGTCATCACCCTTTTCCCCAAAGTGATGTAAGTGGGTAAAATCTAATTTTGAAAAAGCGTCTTGTTTCTTTTCTTAAATTGTAATTTCTCAAGTACGGTATAGTTTTAGTTTTACATTATCCAATTTTACTAATATTATTCTGATTTAAATTTTGAGCTTACTTAATCAAAATCTGATGAGAGTTAATTGTTTCCAATCTAGAAAAAATGGCCTTCATCGTTCATATATATGCCTTGGCCAAGTGAGGTGAAATCTACGTGTACACTGAACTTGAGTACATGTGACGAGTTTTCTTGATTTTTTGTGTGTTCGTGCTCTTCATGAATTTTGCAGCATGATAGCTGGAAACATTTAAATGTTTTCTTTCATTCTGCAAAGCATTAAAAAAGTAAATGCATGTGAAAGTGGCACAGTGAATGAAATGTGAAAAGAGGCTGAGAGATTTATTTTTAAAAAGTCAGATGCCCACCTCTTGATTAGGATGTAGGTCTAGATTTTAGTCTACATCATGATTCTGCTGACAGATTACTATATGTTCAGTCATTTTAAACTTCCATGATTATTTTGAGATGTATGGGGGCATTTAAAGGTTTAATGACCTATATAGCCTCTGAAAAGATATGATGGTGTGATATAATACGATGTCACAATCATTTTCTTTTCTTTTTATGTGTAGAGGAATTATTAGTCTTTGGTTACAGTATTCATACTCCTTATTATACCCTTGTGAACTGACATTTAAAACATTTAGTTGATCCTGTTCCATGGTGTTTTGGATATATAGATCTATGTTGTTATTCGTTTGTCATATATTTGACAGCATTGACCATATGGGTTGAACTACATTGAATTTCGTAACATCGGGTCTAGTTTTTGACATTTGCACACCATCTATGTTTGTGAAAATAGGTTAAAATGAACATACATCATTTTGTTTGATTTTCTCAAAATATTCAAAATTGGACTTACACAGTTTGCGACTTTTAATGATCATGTATTAAATTAAACTTTGGTTCATTGTTTTTTGTTATTTGAATGAAGCTCAAATTTTAATCTACAAATCTACACATATCTGATTTATGCAATTGATTTATAAATAAACACACTTATATACCGAGACTAATTATTTCCTTTTATGTAAATGTGAATATGTTGTGCTTTTCATGTTTTCTTCATATTCATGTTTCAGTAATTTTACGTGTTAGCGACGTAAAAGAAAGTGGGTCAAATTTGTACTCGTCTTTATCGGCTTGGATCTACATTTAGAGGTGAGACAGAAGAAATCTATCCATAATCCCTTATCCTGAATGCCTTCCCCCGCCCCACCATAGTGTGGGAGTAGGGGATTCAGGGAAAGGGATTGTGGATAGATTTCTTCGACTCACCTCTAAATGTAGATCCAAGCCGATACCGATGAGTACAAATTTGACCCATTTTCTTTTACGTCATTAAAATCATTCATTTCATCAATATTCAAGGTTTCCACTCGATTTTTTTTTAAAAAATAATCCCAAGAGCTTTCCATGCAAACATGAAATTTTTCAAGACATTTCAAACAGTCCTACCACTCTTGGATTATGAAGTATCCTAATCCAAGCTATAAAAAAAAGTAAAATTGGGCAAAAACAAAACAAAAAGAAATATATTGAAAAGCTGTCCTTATTCAGATCCGGGTCCCAATAAGCGTGGGTTTTATTCGGACTCGTGTCCCAATAGTGTGCGGGGGAAAAAGTAAACGGAAGTAGACCTTTCATACCTTTCAGTGAACTCATTTTTTAGGAGCATGGATTGGCGATTTTTATTACCCATTTTATGTATTTTTTAATAGGTAAATATCCCAGTAGGTACTACACTACGTTATTATAGAGTAGGCTACCGGGAAAGTTATTTTAAAAAGGTTCTGGGCATCGCGGTTTAGATTATGGCGTCATTTTACATAAATAGTCTGTGTCACAATAGGCCCAAGCGTGTCGAATAGTGTGGGTGTTATTGGGACCGGGTCGAATAACCACTTTGATATTGAAAAGGAATGGAAAGGATGAATTAAGAGGACAGCAAGATAAAAGACAATTAATGAAAGAGGGAAAGTCAAATTTCCTTAGTCAAGTCAAGCCTGAAACTTTCTACCAAGAGTATGTGAATAGCGCTAAAATAACTATCGATATTTCATAAAAATTCCAAGATTTTTCAAGTCTTAATTTCTCCCAACCAAATTCCAAGACTTTCCAGTTTTCCAGGATGAGTGGGAACCCTGAATATTTAACAAACGAGCTTCTGCTGTAGCTTTCACAGTTTGTTTTTTTTTTTGTTGGGAATACATGATATAGGACTATCATTATCAACAAGAAATATTGATATTGGCATAGGAATCTTGCCACCAACCTTTCAATTTTCAATCTTTTTTCAACATCTTCAGGCCAATGAAGGGAGCAGGCGCCCATATATTCAGTCACATCAGCTAAATTTATCTTGTTTGGTAAAGCCTCCACCCAGTCATTTTGTTTTTGCATGTCCTTTGGAAATTTATATATTGACTCTTTTGCCTGTCTTGTCACTTTTATATTTTGAGCAGCAATTAAACACAGAACACTTTCTCAGCATTTTAAGAAAGTGTAGATCTAGATGTTGGTACAATTTTTTTTAAATAGTAGATCTGACACTGATACAGTGCTATGAAACAATAACAGTCAAGCTGATCTAGATTCTTACAGAGGTGACATGTTAAAGTGAGGGGAATTATTTTGACTAAATCTAGATCTAGAGGTCCGCAGATTCAACCCAGAACAATTTAAGAAATATACAGTAAATTAAATAATCCAAGTGTATGAACAGTTAATTGTTGAAAACGATCAATGGTGGCAGAGAGCTGAGATTCGAGACAGCACAAACTTGAGAAAATACCGCCTAACCAACTTTAATCAAGATCTACAATCTAAATCTAGATCTAGCTAGCTTAAGATAGACCTAGATCTTGAATCTCTAGCTCTAGATAGATCTAGATCTAGATCTAATTTAGTAACATAGAACTCCACTAAATCACATCAACTCTCATATGAATCTCAAAATTCTCTGGACAAGAATGAGATAAATCAACTAATAAATCCAAAACGAAAAAGAGGAGTATAAAAAAATAGTATCATCAACAATATTTAAAATCGAAACCGGCTTTTACTTGTAAAAATGTAAAGTGTAGTAGAGGTCGTCTACAGATTGAGTTTCAGTAGTGTTTCAGTTTACTTTAGCTGCTGGTTTGATGAGGTTTTCATTAAAAAAATGCGTAGTTGGAAAGGGTGAGGATGAAGACAAAAGAGTATCTTTATATTGAAACTTAACATATTGTGCTAAACCACAACTCAGATTATAACAGAAAAGATGTAATATAAAGTTCAATTATTATACTCGATACATTTATGACTATAAATACAAGAAAAGATAATTCAGATGTAATTTCACTGATCTTCCTTTAGCTAAACACTACAGATTAGTCGGCCAGGGCGCATCGGCCTCTAAGACAGCCCTCAAGATCGGCCTACTCTGAAAATGGGACCCTTCGTCAAACAACAAATCAAAATATAAAGAATCTAGATCTAAATACTAATTAATCCCAGTGAGATATAGATCTAGTCTTATCTCTTCTTTCGTTTTTGTTTCCCATGCTCTAACTCTCTCTCTTTCTTTCCTTTTTTTTCTTTTCTCTCTCCTCTCTATCTCTTTCTAGCCTTTTATTACTTTTTTCTTTTTCTCTCTCCTCTCTATCTCTTTCTAATGACTTACTTATTTTCATTTTATGTATTTCATTCTAAAAAAATTCTGGATCTGAACCTTCCATTCTCACTCCTATATATTTTCACTTACCCTTCTACACATTCTTCTTATCATTACCGTCTTTTCTTTCTTTCTTCTTCCTTTCTGGTTTTCTTTTGACATCTTGTGTGATGCCATTATTATTTAGATCTAGAAGATATTTCTTGTTTGTTGATTGTAAGAGTATAAATTATACCAACGTCACGTGTTTATTCCATCTTTATTGGTGGAGTTGTCACTTATAGTCGTTTTTTTCATTTGACTTCACTCCACCCGTAGCTCCTTTGTATTATTGTGCAATTGTAGTAATATTGGGGTCAGGGATGCATCACCTGGATGGTGAGTTTGGAACTCAAGGTTGATTTTCTGTTCTTTGCATATTTAGGTTCATTTATCTATGTTTATGGCAGAAAAGTGTCCATATTATATAATTTTATTCTTCACAAAATATTTTGTAGGTGAGGGTAGGTAAAAACAGTCAAAATTGACATACATCACCTAACACTGACAGAAAATGGCAGTAAAACATATTGGCTGCTAATGCCGTTTTTGTATATTCACGATATATATTATTTTAAAAATTTCTTTAAAAACAAAATCCAACATATATTTTAAAAACAGCGTCACTCTTTAGATATTGAATGGAAAAGACGATCTGCACAGGTTTTGAGTGATTTCATTCATAACTAAGGAGGAAGATAGATTTTGAAAATTGGCTCAAAATCCGAGATGGCGGCCGTTTCTATGGCAACCAATAACGCTACAAACTTTTCAATGATGTAGGACGACTGTATTTTTACAGTTCCTCATGTACACACTAAAAACAAAAACCCTTAAAAGCAAAAAAAATCACTTCAGGAGCCTCCCCCCCCCCCATAATAAGATTAAGACAAAGCTAAATGTGTGGTTTTCTGATTTAAAAATAGTAATGATAAGTTGTGAGGGATGCTGAATGCTGTAAATCACTGACACTACTGACAGTCTCAAAACAAATCTCATATGCTCTTTTTTGAATGCAATCAATGAAATCTTTCATCTTCCACAAACAATTTATTTTCATGTCCTACAAGACAAACATGGAAGAAAGTTGAAAGCATTCCTTTTAAGCCAGCATGATTGATAGAATGACATATTTTTTATTAAATCAGTGAAAAATGACTTTGGGTTTTTTGTAAGCTAGAAAAAATGTTTTGTGATATAGGTAGTAAGTCAATCCATAAAGGAACAAATCTATCTGCCTTTTGAAAAGTTTGTGATGTCACTGGTTGAGATGTTGAATACATATGTACATGTTCCTATGGAAAGAATGAAAACAAAAAGTTATGAAGAAAAAGTGTGTGTATATATATATATATATATAAAATACATACATAATATACACCAGGCTACTGTAGACAGTTTGCTTGAAAAGTGTTCTTAAAATCAGAGAGAAATTTGAGGTGCTCATAAATATTGTCCAAGGATAAATACGAAAACTTAGGATTACACATTGCAATTAAAAATACACATTCATTACCGATCAAAGTATAGGAGTAATGCAATCAAAATGGAAAAAAGAGGCAGCTGAATCTAAATGCTTGGTTTTGTATTTCATAATCCTTTGATGTTTTTTTTTTCATCTTTATTTTGCATCCACCCCCCCCCCCCCAATTCCTTTTTCTCCTTTTCCCAAAAAATACTTTTTGTGATTTGTATTATTTATTTCCATTTGTCTTACATACTTTCCTGCTGTATTACATACTTTCTAATTAAATACACAATACTCCATAGTGTTTAAAAAAAAAATCGACTCTATGCTTACCTGTCTAAGCTGCTCTTTCAACGATTGATTTGTTGTAACTAAGGCCAGCTGGCATTCTAAATCTCTGTGAACAGATCTGAAACCTGCCATAAGAAAGAAAGAAGAATAGTGTGTTTAGAGTGCTAAATAACACAGTTTACAAATTTATCAATGATCACATTTTCTTGAAAAAATAGCTTATTAAACTGTTTCCTTATATATTTTTTTTAAAATGTTTTGTTTAGGGGAATAATTTTTTGGCTGGGAGAGTTGACTTTTCCTTAGTATGACAAATTCCACATGGCGGAAACAAAATATAGCTTATAATTACATATTTATATTGACTATTATAAAAACAATACAATAGACCTGATGTATCTGTGCCATGCCGACATGGCCAAACGAATGCAGTTTGCTTGACCAGTATTAAAATTAGTCTTTCATTTTCACACGGACAGCTATCAGCTGCAGTTGGAGCTGTAAGATGCTACTTACTTGAAAAAAATAGTCTCCTATCAAGTATCACGATCACTATACCTTCCATACTCATAAAATCAATGTAGATATGAATTACAGACTGGTAAAAGACCATAAAGCCATATATGGCTCTCTCATCTACTTTGTTTTCTAGCATGCCAGTACGGTAAACAGCGGAATACGATTAACTTGGAGAAAGGTGAAACAGACAACAGGCCATATGGCTGACCACATGCCAACACCTGAGTGGATTTTAACTTGCATTAATTGGATCTTCTGATGCAGGATGAAGTCAAGTTGAGGAACATTTAATAATCATAAATACAAGTTCATGTATATCTGTATTGATCGTGTTCTAATTTGGGGCTCGACAGCCGTGGATGCCATTAAAACATCGACTCATGTAATCGTATTTTCATTCACTTTACCGACAACAGGCCGTGAAAAAAGATTGACTTAAACTTGAATGAAAGGCTTGTTACTTAACTCGATGTTGACGTAAACAGTTTTTTATGAACTAAAAAATGTTTGGGGATGGGACTGTAAAAAAATGTTGACTTAGATAAAAAATAGACTTATGCAAAGTCAACTTATGCAGCATCCATTGTAGAGAGTTTATGCTTTGATAAACCAAACAGTCAACTATTCGAGATCATCAAAGCAGTCAGCTGGCGGTGTGTCAAAGCCACCCGACTCGACTTTCCCAACATCACTTCAGTCATATCATTTAGCAATTTTCTCTGCCAGTCTGTCCCTCTCTTTCTCTCTTCTTTTTCTTTTCCGTGAAAATTGTTCTTGAAATTCTTACCAAAATTCGGAGATCCTACTAAAGTCATCGATGGAAGAGCTTGAGAAGGCAAGTAATACCATAATCCTTTACCATGAAATGTCCATCCATCTCTTTCATACTCCAACAACTGAACTCTCTGATTGTGTCCTCTTTCAGTTACTTTATCATAAAACTGGTGGGCGAGGTATATGTATGAATATGGTATAGCACCAGCAATGCCTTTAGCCCCTAGGAATCCGTTTGCCTTTAAAGAAAAAGAGAATTTGATTTTTTATGCAGATAAGATTTCAAAGGATGCATTAGACAGATAAATATGATGAAAATGATGCCAAAACTTGTTTCAAATCAAAGCTTTCTTATCTGCTCTATATTAATTTGTAGATTATTCATATAGAGACGGGGAATTGTTTGAGTTGGTTTAATTTGTTAGTGTCTTTTGGGGTATTCTTATTGTTAGGGTTTGTTGTTTTGGATTGTTGTTTGTTTTGTTGGGATTTTGTGTGTGGGGCTTATTTTGTTTTGCTTTCCATTGGTTTGTTTTTCTCCCCTTCTGTTATATTCAATTGTATATGCAGTGCATAATTTGCTACATTCTGCAAAACTACAATGTCTATTTTGTTGCACTGAGCCAGAGGAAGAAAGATCTAGATCTAAACATATTCTTTTAATGCAAGCACACTATTTTTTTCATCTGTCATGACTCATAATCATGAAATGAAAGGAGACAAAAGTGGCGTCAAAAGTCTAGTGGTTAGGCTGTCATTAGTGTCACTGACATCATGACCTCCTGGGTTTTAATATTTTGGCGATACTGTCGTCCAACATTGTGCTCCTTGGAATCAGTGCTTAATATGCATTACTCCCGTTTCTTCACCTGACCCACATGCAAGTGGGTAACAAAGCTGGGGAGATGAAGTATCATCATTTATTCCACTATACGTTATGAAAACGTGGGATTAGCTCAGGCTCTATGCACCGTAATAACCATGGAGGAGCTTAATTCTTTTTTTAACACAAACACAAAAATTAGCCTTACATAGGATTCTTTTCTTTTTTTAAAATCAATGGAAAAAAAGGATACCTATTGTAACTGCTTCATTTCTTGGACCACACTAGTGTGTCTACTAACATTGACAGGTATAGTGACGGGGATGGTAACCACCAGCATTGACCAACAAATTTGCAGTATTGAAAGAATTAGGAAAAAACGTTTTATCTTGACGTGAATGTAATATAATTGTGTGATGCATTGGTTTAAATGATGGCCAGCAGAGTTTCATGGTTTGATCATTCATTGCAATCAGGTATTTACATTTGTCAACATGATCGGAAATAGGCTTGAACATAGAGTCATAAAGTGAACTTAATACGTGAATGTAATATAATTGTGTGATGCATTGGTTTAAATGATGGCCAGCAGAGTTTCATGGTTTGATCATTCATTGCAATCAGGTATTTACATTTGTCAACATAATCGGAGATAGGCTTGAACATAGAGTCATAAAGTGAACTTAATAAGACATAAGAAACAAAAGCGTTGTTAACCTAAATAAGAATATGACTTTATTTCAGACGTACAGTGTTTGCAATTTTCACTGTCAACATCTATGTGTAAAATTCTGAGTGGGTCGTTCTTTGTTTGCCAGAGGCTCTGTTGATATGCCACAAAGAGTAACCATATTTTGCATGTCCGCTTTAAATCATGACAAGATTGTTTTGGGCTGAGATAATTTTCTATCAGATGTGACTTAAATTAAGGTAAAATTGATTGTACCAAGTCTTTGAGTAGAATTTTCATTCAGCTAACTCGCCACTATAAAAAGGGTTTGTGATTAAAAAGTTGGAACAGTGTTGTTCATTCAGCATTGAGTACTGACTCGATCTGATGATCGTACTTGATATCACTTGGGGTGTAACTAACATGCTTGTTTGATATAAACAAGAAGTGTTGCTCTGCAACAAAGTATTTAAATTGCAAACAAAATAATGTCAATCACCTTTTCAACTACAATCACGTTTAGAACTTCAGTCTACATTTTATGTACCTCTATAGACAGGAAAGGAGGCAATTATTTTCATCCAGGCTGTGATAAAAGTATATTCTCCAAACAAAGAAGAGAAAAAGAGTATCATGGAGAAGAGTCTTCATATTTTATCTTTCCAATAACAAGGCAAGAACACTGAAAAATAGAATGTGTACCAACGATGAGCTTGAGAAATTCTTACCTGAGGCGAAGCCATTAGTATATTAAATTTTGCTCTTGCGTCATCTACTATCGAATTTGAGTACTGGTCTGTGAGGTTGAAATAGCCTGTTGCCAGCAATACATGATCGGATGGCTTTGATAATCGTAAAAGGTCTAGCATTGCAGCCTCATCATGTTTAATGCCAAAGGGACCCATTTGAATCAAGGGATAAACAACTGTATCTGCATCAGGATCTGAAACGTGCGACTCCGATGAACTTCTTTCCCCTGTTAAAGAGCTTATATCACTGTCTGAAGAACTCTGCATCAGAAGACTTTCAATCTTCTCTCTGGCTGATATTTTGAAAGCAGATCCATCATCTGTATCTATTAAGAAATAGCATGAACATTTTCATACAAATTTCACTTGATTACAACGGCTATATGATATCAAATTTTTCTATGGATTAAAAAAACCCAAAGTTATCTTCATAATTTTCAATTAGTGTTAAATTGTTGATGTTTTTCAATTATCCAATACCGTTCGAAATTTCAAATCTAGACCACTTACAGGCTGCTTTCTATTGCAAGATTTGCTGTCACAAGTTAAATTGACTTGAAAAATATGCCTAGTAATAGTAATGAACCGGTATATTTAATTTCGAACCTGTTAAAATAATCACTTCAATAGAAGGACAAAACTTAGCATTATATTCATATATAATTTCAACTTTCTTCTTCATATTAACTGATTAACTCTTCTGGGTAAAGTGGGGAAATATCTGTTGTGCCTTGCCCAAGGAGCACAACATTGCACCTAGTATTACTAGGATTGAGAACCCAGGATTTCATGATCCCAAGTCCAGGAACCTTAACACTTGGCTATTGTATACAGCCTCAAAGTTGGTCTAATTTCATCATGTCAGTTACTTATTTCTCTACTCTCTATCCCAATCTTACAACCAGAATGTGATTCTAGCAAACTTATTTTCTTGAGTTTAATTATCTCATGGAAGTAAAACTTAGCTTGAACTCATTGAATGTTTCACTGGGGTAATGCCCAATTTTGTGAGCCATTCATAATTCAAAGAGTAAAGAGTGGATTCTTTCGTATTTTATCCTATGACTTTTATTTGATAAAGAAACAACTTTACAATGAAGTGATTTCACTGCCATGATCTGTAATTTAAATTTCTATTTTCTAATAAATCAGTTTAATCTTTGTGTCAATGCTTACTTCATACTTGATTTCAATCCTTTATGAAATTCTTCAATATTCTAACAAATTTAAGAAAATAACCTTCATATGGATGGCTTTGCCAGTCCGGTGCTAGCTGAAGGGAATCGTCCGGTGACAATTGTAAAGAGAATGACATGATTGCTTTGACCAGGGCTTGGAAGAAATCAGCCAGTTCTGGACAGTCATTGAAGAGAATATAACGATCTTGTCTATTTGTGAAATAGTCATGGCTCAAGTTGGCACTGAAAAAAGACAGATGTAAGTATCATCACTGCATAAGCAAAAATTATTGACTTTTTCCACACAAACTATCAAAAAACTTTATATTTTCAAATTGAGTAAAATCTGCTTAAATTGGTCACAGAAGAATTTTTATCAATTGATGGAAATCCATTATTTATAAGATTCTGTGAAAAACAAAACAAGCAAGAAACTTTTAAAAATCAAATGCAACAAATTAGTCAGATACACCTATTACCCTAACACCAACAAAAATGTATTTTAAAAAGTCTTTAAGTCTTAAACATGATAAGAGATTTAATGAAAAAAGTATGGTTCATTTTTTCTTAATGTCTCCTTTTCTTTTTCTATCCATTTACTTGTAAAGAATAAAAAAAAAAATTAAAATGGCCTATGACTACAAATAAGAGAATATCACTCACCCACTGATAACAAAGCTGTTATCAAACAAGTATATCTTAACATGAGTCAGGCCAATAGTCTCATTGAAACGATCTGGCAAGATGCGCCTTAAGAGACCCTGAGATCTGGAGTGTGGTACAACGCAATATGAACATTAGGAAAGGTCGCCATCAGAGGACACAGCATTGTTCTGGAATTTTCTTTACCCCTTGACCCTCGAGTTGAATCCAAAGGATGTTCACTTCAAAGGAATCAGATGGATGCTGAGCTGCAGTTTCACAAGCCTCTCTCATGCACGACACCTAATCATACAAGAATTGAAATTAGAGCACTGTTTATGTCTACTGCTTAAAATGATGTCAGAATAATAGTAATAACAATAATAAATTAAGTAGAAGTAAACTCAATAGGAGTTAAAGACAGTCTTCAGAAGAAGAGATCCCCTGTTGGTCAAATGCCTCAGCCCTTAGTAATAATATTAATAATGTTATTATACAAAAAATAGTTCAGAGAGCCCCCATTGTGCTTATAGCCAAAGCTAATTTTTTGGCTGATGCCTGCAAATCTGTGTAGAGGATCTAAAATTGCCACTACATATTATATAGTTGAAAAATGTATCAATGCAGTGTGTCAACTCCATCTGTGAGTAGTGTGAGTACTACTCCATTCAAAAGTTTCAAAATGAAATAATTTGGTCAAAACTGGATGCCTTTTAGCCTCCATCTAGTGCCACTTCTATTTTTTCAATTTCAAATCATAATCATGACTGACCAAAAGACCCAGTTTCAGATCCACTTTGTTCTAGAACTAGATTTTATCTACAGTACAGTAAAAATACATTGATTAAAACATTATCAAGTTTCTTTTTGATTTTGTTTTTTCAATTACCCCAGTATAATCTTTTCTATGTTTTACTCTTTTGGTTTCTCATAACCTCCAAGATTTTATTTTCAAATTAATCGGTTAACCCACCATTTACAACTAGCAATAATAATAATTACATGGGTTTGAGAACATTCACTTTTATGACTTGTAACTGTAATTTACTATTGTGAAGGGATCTTCCATTCACTTTCCTTCACTTTTGTTAGTTTGTTTCTGTATTCATGACTCCTCAGATATTCCCATCTCCACCCTCTCTTTCTCTCCCTCCCCGATTGTCCCCTACCTACCTCCCCCTCTCTATCCCAAATTTTTTTTATTTACAAATAAGATAACATCATCCTCATCATTTATTGTTATTATATTTTATCATCATGAGTATTATCATTGTAATAATCACAATGGTAATATTGATAAAATACAATGTTAGGTATAAAATAATAACACTAGTACTAGTAGTAACGGTTGATAACAAAAGAAGAAGAGTGAAAAATACATGTTGAAACTCTCTTTTATAATCATTTATTGTGATTAACATCATGAGTATTATCATTGCAATAATAATAATAATATGGATAAAATAAAATCTTAAGTATAAATAATACTAGTAGTAGTAATGCTTGACAATAAAAAAGTAAAATGAAAAATAAATGTTGAAATTCTCTTTTATTCGTGGAAAAATATCAAATCCTAAATACGTCACTCACAAGATCTTCCTCAAGATGTCCATTTCCAAGATAAAGTGAAGCGAAGGTGACTCTCTTTCGTGCTTTCCTTGTTTTGAGCTAAAGCAAATATAAAAATGAGACAGAAGCTCTATGATAAAAGTTTAAATAATATGTTTTACTACCCTTCAAGATATCTAATACTTTTTATCCCATTTGCGATGAATGGCAAATTTCCCATATGTATTCTTCATGTCAAAATGTTGTATGGTGAACTACACGACCGATTTTGACAGTCGTCATATTCATTGTAAGTGCTAGAGAACTGGCATTCACGACATACTTATTATTATTTTTTACTTCTACATTCATTTCCGCTTCTGATATTCCTTTCTCATTATTACTGTTCTGCTTAGCACTTCAGTTTTATAAGGTAATTGATTTATTTACACATTCTACAACGATTACGCTGAGATAGATATGAAAACGTGGAGAATCCAATGTTGATGAATCAGATTCGGAGGTGGAATATGTTTTGGACAAATATGGACCCATGATAGGGTTCAGGACTCCCATCACAAATTTAGAGAGCAAAGATTACTAAAAGACCGTGTAAGAGAAGCATTGTACACATTTTAGAAATTGGGGATAGAAGTTCTTTCTTTCTTTTACGTTTGTTTAAAGGGTGAGACACACACAAAATCTGGCCTTACAACTTTTATCATAATGTCATACAAATTTTTATTGAACACCTTTCAAATGAGAACCTTTTTACGATTTCAGTATTCTACTATTGTAAATGAAAACAAAACAGCTTTTCCCCCACAAACTCTTGTATTTTCTATTTATAGCTCAGAAATCCAATATGGCCACTGTGATCATATGACCAATCCGTCATGCGCACCCATTAAAAACGTGCCCACCCATTCTTGGATACTATCCGTAAATTTCAGTGACTTTAATACAATCATTAACTTATTACTAATTTGTTTTCCTAAACATACTTATTTCTGACATTATTCCTAAAGCAGCTTGCCATAGGAGGGTATAAGGGCCAAAAACAGCTGGTAATGGGATGTATAGAGGTGAGAAAACAGCTGGTGTAAAATTGTTAAACATAGCAATACGTTTGTAAATTATTTGAAACTGAGTAAAATGGCTCCATGGTATCATGGTCTTAGATTCTACAGAGATCATAATCCGTTTGTGTATGTAAAACCAACTAAACAATTCTTAGAATCTTCAGGCATCAAAATGACAAGCCAAGAATCATCACAATATGTTGCTTCTC
Organism: Doris montereyensis; assembly: GCA_037039925.1. NCBI lineage: Eukaryota > Metazoa > Mollusca > Gastropoda > Nudibranchia > Dorididae > Doris > Doris montereyensis. Next base: position 273,885 of record JAXRKP010000080.1, on the reverse strand, counting down.
TTTATCAATCTCATTCTCAGTGAGTATAATGGACAACTTGTTTGAAGAAAAGATTAACTTTCTCAGAATATAAATCAACATTATGGTTTCTTTACTAGAGCTTAGGATACCTTTAAAATCTCATAAAACTGAGTGGGCTCAGTAATGACTTGTACTTGATCTCCTCTGATGAAAAATCGAGGTGCATGTTTGCCCAGCCAGCCAAATTTTCCATTCAAGTCACCAAGAGAATCAGCCATCTTTCCTATAGTCCCTGACGCATTTCTGTTTGCAAAGTGTTTATGAGTCTGAGAAGGAGGAGGCTTGGTCCCAGTGCAAAAATGCCTGAAATGACATGCCAAAACTAACGAAAATAACCAATGATCTTTATAATATAAGGATGAATCCTTAATCCAATGTCTACAAACACATGTAGCATGCACCTAAAAAAAAACATGCCAAAAAGGAAGGATGTTACTATACAATAGATCCATTTATCTAAAATTGAAAACAAGGCAAAAAGAAGAACATGTTTTTTGAAATAATAGATGACCAAAACATGTGCCTTAATGTTCAATAACACTAAATTACATTGTATTTCCCTTTCCTCTTCTTATTTCTTAATGATAATAAACGAAACTGTCTCTAAAATAGATTTAATCATCAATATCAATATTCATTTGAGAAAAAAAGAAGTCTTTCATCATATAAATTCCCAGATAAAAATATTGCAAACAGGAGAACATTTTTTAAAGATTATATTTTTATAAGTGATTTTATTTACAATAAAATGTTTTGAATATATGCAAGTTACTTTTCTTTTTAAATCTCATGGCTAATGCTCTGACTGATAACATAGGAAAAAATGGAAAGAGGAGCCGGGGATGGCGGGATTAATCATTTTATATAGGCAATACCTCAAATTGAAACTATACAGTACTAGTGGTTTAAGAACTTGCCACCTAATAGCCAGTCCGTTTTTCTCAGAAAACATAGTGTTTTCTCTATATGTAAATTGGAACTGATAATAAGTAGTCCAAACCAAAATCTCAAGTGTAAGCAATGGTGAAAAGTAATTGCTACCACTGGAAAGAACTTTATTACCTAGTTGATTTGATACCAAAACCATACCTGTAGGACAATATTAAACGAAAGTACAATTTGTTTAATTTTCGAAAATTTGTTTAATTTTTCTAATGGGCAAAAACACAAAAATCTAACCTTCTATATCTCACAAAAACAATCACTCACAAAACTCATAGCCATGAAGACATAGAACAAGCCCAGCCTAAGAGGCACGACTCATTATATACCTTGGGAGACAACAATAAATGGGCCTCTTATCCGTATGGTCCCTAAGGTGAAAGCATTGGGTACATAATGTAAAGAAGATATCATTAAGTAATGCTAATCGGTAAGACCTTTAGACCTAGAGCTCAGACTGAAAACAAGAAGGAGGAGGATGACTAAGAAAGAGGAGGAGAAACAAAGCAATGTACATTTCTTGAAAATTTGATTATTATTCTCTTATCCTACTGATGACAAAACTAGGTGGTCATTACATGAAACAATTAGCAATTTGATTTAGTTTATTCATTTTTAATTCAGATTATCATCAGTGCTTTATCAGTGAAAACATGCTTTCAGTTCACATCGGTTATTGAAATGTCTGTGACTTGGTCAAAATGTAGCCTCTTATAGCATGATAATCAAAGAGAAAAATGTCCTCTTCTTAGGCGGCGGCCTCTCTATACATTTGCAGGATGTATCAATAAAGCATGGATAGTTTCTTGATTCAAATCTGGTCATAAATAATCTATGAGGAAACATCCCTACCTTTTCAAACATGAATTTCTCTTCAGGAGTCGAGATATCAGATATTTTGAAGCTGGCATATTGGTATTAATTGGTCAGATAATTTACACCCCAAAACAATTTTATAATATTATGCGTGCAATACTTCAATGTGAAAACAAAATGAATTCTTTAACACTCTATATGAATTGTGGTAGAATCTCTTATCTCCCATACATGAAGGCATACTATACCATGGAGAATTTACAGTGCTGAGATGCTTCAATCATTCAATGCATCTCCTGTAATGTAGATCTAGATCTATAACTAGATCAAATGAGGAGTTATTAAGCCTACATGAAAACGTCCCACTGGAGATGATATTACAGGAAAGTACATGTGCACAGCTCATGTCATTTTTTGGAGGAACAAACTAGATCTAGAATAGAGTCTAGATCTAGATTTGGATCTAGACCTCTGTACGTCGTTGATCGAGATATATCTTTAGTGGATCAATTATAATAACAAATGCATGCACCAAGGTCACCCAACGGTAAATGGGGTTTTTTTCTGTTTAGATCGTCATATATCTAGACCCCGACCTAATCTCTTTCCTTTGGCAATGTCAAAGGAAAAAAAGACTGAGGAAAAGGAGGTAACGACACATCAAATAGAATTAATCTATTCTAGAGTGATTCTCTTGTTCTCGGACTTCAGAAAATTCGTTTGCATCTTGTCTTGTAAACATCCGGCGAGAAGATTTTTCGTTTCGATTCTGAAATAGATCCATGTTTTTTTACTTTTTCGGCCCATTATCAAAGGGAAGTCATTCTTATTCTAAAAATGTTAACCCTTCAATCATAACGAAAGCAGCGTAAAAGTAAACTGTGGTGCTGCTCAGTTTTAAATCGACAATTATATTACTTAAATGAGAATTATTTCCATCGTTCCTCAAGAGCGATAAGTACAAGCCCAAAAATGCAAGAAATCATAGCTCCCGTTGAGGGCATAAAATTTGATATCCAGGTTGCGCTAGAGTTGCAGAAAGGCGCTCAATCCTTACCCTTTCCTGGGATGGATAGTAAGTTATTGTAATCTTTTATCATACTATACCGTTACAAATAAACGCAAATTCAAACACTTCTACATTATATTTTAGATCTGAATTAAGATTTCTTAAATGTTATAAATGGGGATTTGAGGGAAATAACTGGTAAAATAAAATAAAAATATAGATCTAATCTAGATCTAATTATTTTTAAGTTTGAGCTCGGTTTTTGTGAAAGACAAAAAGAAAGACAGTAGACAGAGCCTGTTTGTGAGGTGAAAGACAAAAGAAAGACAATAGACAGAGCCTGTTTGTGAGAGGGCCAGTAGAGCACTTTTTCGCCAAAGTTAAGGCGAATGGGCCTCAGCTTTGTTTGCCATAAGTGATGATTGGACCTTGGCACTATTCATAATTTTATGAAATGATGTTCCTCAACATGATCCCATTTCATAATCTAAATAAATTTTAGTATCTAGTAGATCTATTCTAATGGTAATACCTTGCTATTATTGGACATTTATAATTATGTATAATTTGTCCCTGGTTTTGATAATTTAACATTGGATCTATTTGAATATAGTCTGGAGATGTGAAATGCAAGATTTGATCTCTCTCTCTCTCTCTCTCTCTCTCTCTCTCTCTCTCTCTCTCTCTCTCTCTCTCTCTCTCTCTCTCTCTCTCTCTCTCTCTCTCTCTCTCTCTCTCTCTCTGGATCGTATGTGTGTCCTGTGGTGTGTGTGTGTGCGTGTGTAAGAGAGGGAGGGGGAGACACATGAGAGAAAGAAAGACAAAACTGAGATGGAGAGAAAAGGGCAAATGGACCTCAGAGAGAGAGAGAGAGAGGGAGAAGTGGAGAAGATACATGAGAGATAGAAGCTCCCAGCAGACATAAAGAAAGAAAGATGGCAAATGGACCTCGAAGGGAAAGGGAGGAGGGGGAGATACATGAGAGAAAGAAATACAATACTGAGATAGATAGAAAGAGAAAGATGGTAAATGGACCTCAGAGAGAGATATATATATCGGGAGGGAGGGGGTGCACACAAGAGACACCAAAGCCAATGGCTATTTAAGATATTCAACATATCACACGGGAAGCACTTATAAATACTCATTCATACCCACGAACTATCACTGACTGAAATTATTTGCCTAACTGGGTTGTTATGTCCCAGACAAATGACCAGTTCAAGACTACTTTATCAAAACACAGTTAGGCAAATGGAATGGAAGGAAGTATGCCCTACCAGTACTACCTGCTAACCTCCCACGAGAGAGAGTGAAAACACAAGACCAAGAAAGATAGAAACACACATGACGACAGACAACACTCACCTGCGGGATAGGCCAATATAGACCATTTGCTGATTAATGAACAGAAACAGAGAGATAGAGAGAGAAAGCGTGCTTATCAAGAGCACATACTCTAGTACCGGAATGCTGCTCAATTCGTCATCCGTGGTCGGTCGTACATACGGTGCTAATGACGAAAAACATTTTTTCCTAGTAAAGTTGATACACAATCAGCAGATTGTCCAGACCCCATATTCCTCCTTCCCCCATAGATGGTAGTGGGGATAGATCTATCTGAGACCTCAGAATGGGTTTTTGGAAAAAATATAATGAAATTATAGTGTAAAATAGCCTGTAGGTAGACTTTGTAAAGTATGTGTTAGGAAAGTGGAGTAATTCATTTTTTGTTGTGTGTGTTAGCTGTTGCGACTGAGCTTTGGTTGGTATACTGAATGCAAAATTTCCTCTACTGGCTTAGAGTACTCGATTAATGTCAAGATATGCATTGCTATATATAGAGTAATGCCAGCTATATGCTACCCTTTTTAGCGGCCAATGCACCATATCACAGAAAATTGCAAAGTTAGCACTTTTATTTTCAGTATCACAAAAATGTCTGTCTTTTTTACTGTCAAGAGGACAAAGTTCTAACATGACACTGCACAGTATTGATCGTTTCACGATAGTGCTTTATAAGTGAAGTACAGTCTGTTGATGCGTTCAGTATTCTATTCATTAAACTATGTGACTTTGTTGTTGTGCGATATATATGCTCAGTTGAATGCAATGTGATGAACAGTTCACACATTTTTCGTAATTTGTGTATATTATATAATAATATTATATATTCTTGTGAATATTATTCTGTAACTGTCAAATCAATATTTTGTTTTCTTAATTAAATTAATTGATGAAAAGTTCTCCAATTTTAACTAAATCTATGTGTGTTTACAAAACAAACCATATGATGACAAGACATATATATTATGGTAAATAAGAATAAAAGAAATTATATAGAAATAAGCCTAATACACGATTTTCTTGTGTTAACATGAATTTCACATGATGGATGCAAAATTAATGGCATAATAAAAATTTCAAAATAAAATAAAATAAAAAAGTAAGTAATGTAACAATACACAAATAAATCCAAAGTCATCTGTGCAAGAGGTTTCCATATTACACTCAAACCACCTCAGTAACATTTTTGTTGTCAATCGAGACTGCTGGTTTGGCAGAGAGACGCTGTGCATGAAAAAGTAGTGCATCAACTGATAACGCACGTGATCGACTTTACTCTAAATATGTAGTAAGGAATAACTCAGAAAAAAATCTAATTTCTCAATATAAATGGATTAACATGAATTTTAATCCTTAATTGCTCTGAGCCTTTGATTTGAACATTTTATTTGAAATTGTATAACTTTTTCTATTACATCCTCCAAATCCAAATAATACAAACTATATTAGCATTCAAATGCTTAAAACTCCACAGTTAGAGTTCAACTTTTGAATGATCTAAACAAGTAAGTCCACTCCTTGACTTATGAGGTTATGAGATGGGCAGAAAAATGGAAATCTGCAATTAGATCATGTGATTAACTCAATACAAAAGCAGGGCTTCCTTGTGTAAAAGGCTTTAAAAAAAAGTAAAATTTAGGACACAATGTTTTCAAGGATAAAATTATAGATCTATAAGGAATCCAATGTTGACCGGGCAATGCGGGGGCCCACAGCTAGTTATGCATAGTGGTCATTAAAAATTATTTAGGTATGATATTAAAAAGCCTATCACACTTAGGTGTAATTGGAGGTAGCACATGAAATTTTCTTTTTATCTTTTTCAGAATCTGGAGCAGCTATCTGTACTTTCTATCTGGCAGCAAATTGTGACAAAGGAGGAGCATGTCCTTTCCGACATGTCAAAGGAGATCGCACAATTGTTTGCAAACATTGGCTCCGTGGGTTGTGCAAAAAAGGAGATGACTGTGAATTTCTTCATGAATTTGACATGTCTAAAATGCCAGAATGTTTCTTTTTCTCAAAATTTGGTGAGAAAGAGTCAATTTTTTCTTTAGAGATGCATCTCAGTTGTTTTGAGTTGAAAATCCTCAATCGTATCGTTACCATTTTAGAGTTCTTCCAACTATTACTTTACAACAACAAAATTAGATATCAAGATAAAGAGATTTATTGCTTGCATCCCTCCACAAGGGCAGGCTCACCTACTGTACATCATTTATCCCTCAGAAGGCCAGTTCATTCAAAGACCTTTTCAATTCCCTGGGGAGTGTATACAGTACAACTGCCTGTTAGGCATTTAATACTAATACTCTGCCGAGATCTATATCTACCTGGGTACTCATTCACACCTGAATCGATTTAGAAAAGCAGTACAACATAATGAAAAAAAATATACTTGTGTTTCTATCTTATTAAACCAGTAATTTAGTCTGATTCCCAGAAATTTGGTATTCATTCATACCCTAATACATACATTTACTATTAGTAGGTGAATTCAAATTGTTGTCATGCCATCAGAAATATATATATATGTGATATAATGCTTGAAAGGCTGTTTCTCAGGTTACTCATCTCTTTCTTTCTTTTTGTTTTTAATTGAAACGCTCTCATGGTTTCCTTTGATTCAATGGTTTGCTATACCTGCAAGTCTTCAGTTGATTTCTCTAGTTTTCTTATTTTCCTCTATTTATAACAGGGCAGTGCAACAACAAAGAATGTCCATTTCTGCATATTGATCCGGAAAATAAAATGCGAGATTGCCCTTGGTATGATCGTGGATTCTGCAGACATGGTAAAAAACAAAATTTTACTTTGAATAAAAGCTTCGCTGTGTTTTTAAATAGAAAGGTAATAAATTTTGGTAAATAAAGGAATATTCTTTCATTCAGATGATGCATTTCGCAAACAAGGTAAAAACTAAAATTTTGCAAGGATTAAATGCACACAAAATCATTTCATAGGTACAGAGTAATTACAGAGAACATAACAAGATCATAGGTTGTATTTAGTGAATATTGTTACTTTTGTTTATAAGAGATCGTTAGATTGCAAAGGTTGAAACTTAAATATTTGTGTGAGATACAGCGATTTCTCAGGTTTTTTATGCGAGAGTGTCATAAAGTGCATTATTTTGTGGAATGATGTTGAAATTGTTTATCTGATTGAATCAGAATTAAATATGACGTAATACAGTACTTGCCAGATTCCAACACACTCTAGAGAGAAGTCAAAAGTGTGTAGTAATCCGAGCGTGCAGAAATCCAGTGTTGATGGGAGGTAACCCATATAACTGAACCCTTCAAGCAATCAACATAACTGCCACCTCTTCCGCAAATTGCGGGAGATTTCCAACAATAAATTTACCTTGTCCACTATAATTATGCGCTTATCGCATGGTGAATTGTTAGAAAAGAACCAGATAAGAGGTGTATCTGTATTGGGTACTCCAAAGTGTCTCAAACTTGAGCAAATTATGAAGGTGTTGAAAGAGGGAGAGAAAAGAAGTAGAATCTACCAGTACCACCCACAAATACCAATAATCCCAGATATTAGGAGATATGTTCCAATCAAAGAAGTGTCACTTACTTAGTTAAAGCCCTGAACTTTCTATCAAGTGTATGTAAATAGCGCTTATGTAATATTAGTACTTTGACGCGACCTTAAGAACAAAAATCGATACTCATATAGTAGCCTAATAGTAGTATACTTTTCAGGGAAAAAAGTTATTGAGGGTTCGATATGCCAACATAATATACTACATATGCCTGCATTGTTCGCAATGTAGTATACTTCATACGTGCATTGTATTTCAGTGTGTGTGAGAGAGAGAGAGAGAGAGAGAGGGGGGGGTGCCGTCTTTATAAATTAATATTAATATTTGTCATGATTTTTTCCTCTCTACAAAAGGTCCTTTATGTAAAAATCGGCATGTAAGGAGAATAATGTGTCAATGCTACTTAAATGGATTTTGTTTGGATGGACCAAACTGCAAATATGTACAGTGAGTAAAAATGGCCTGTCTGAATGTTCACATATTTTGTTGTGCAAAATGCAACTAAACATTTTAACCCATTTATTTTTTTAATCGCATAGAGACATGGATATATAAAACAAAACTAAAAATAAGCTAGCCTGAAACAGACAATATAATGTTGTAAGTAAAAGCCTCCCTGTTTTGATGGCAGGATTATGGTTTAGCATAACTTTTATCTGAAATGCTCTTTTATTCTTTTTTTGAGACCTTAATTTTTTCTCCTGGGATGTTTTTACCTGAATTGTTCTCGACATAGTCCACATGCTTCAATCATGAGCATTTAAGCTGCAGTTTGTAAAATTATTCATTTTGATTAATGAAATTAACTTTGACTCAGTCTCTGGAGGGTCCTCAGTCCCTGGCCCCCTGGCCATCGCCCTCTTTATACAGCACTTCGCACGAGAAACTTGTTCTCAACTGTTTCAAACACATATATTTTCAAAGCCCAGCAAATAGCCTTGTCTTCCTCTTCTAAAGAACCAGAACCTGTATCTTCTTCCACCTCCAAAGAATCCACATCACAAGATCAGTTGACAGAGAAGACAGAGGCCAGGAAGAAAGCTGTTGAACTTTTTGCCCAGGGCAAATGCAACATGGTGTGTGGTGAAATCCCAAAGGCTGAGCATGTATGAAGAGGCTGTGAAAATTTTGGTGGATAATTGTCATGAACTCTCCTACGATTGTGCAGATGCTTATTTTAACTGCGGCTCTGCTCTTCTTGAATTGGGCCGTCTGGAAAACACTGTTCTGGGTGCTACTTTGCATGGGGTTGAGGAAGAGAAAGAGGAATCTACGTCAGAACAATTTGAAGAAACCCCCGGAAGATGAAGAGGAACAAGAGAAACTTAGAAAACAAGTGTACGAAGCTATATCTGAAGAAGATAGAGAGAAAGCTGATAAATCTGAAATAGATCGAAATGGAAAGGTCGCTGCAAAAGAGGACAACGATAAAAAAAAAAGCAGAAGTAGAAAAGAGCGAAGAGGATTGTGGATCCAAGATAGAGACAAATCAGGCCAGTACTGAGTCTGAAAAGAGAGATGGCAGTACTACAGTCGAAAAATCTCAAAAACAAAATTCAACTCATGACGTGAAAGATGAGAAAAATTCAGAGGTGAAAGAGAGAAGCAAAAACGTTGAAAACAAAGTAAACACAAAAGGTAAAAAGATATCCCTGTGCCCGCGAAGGATTGTTTGAAAGACATTATTAACACTGTCAGTACAGAATCGAAGGACAAAACAAAAGAAAAGCACGGTACAGAAACAAAGAACAACAACACAAAAACAAAGGATAGTACAGAAACAAAGGACATCAACACAAAAGTGAAGGACAGTACAGAAACAAAGGACAGCAACACAAAAGCAAAGGACAGTACAGAAACAAAGGACAACAACACAAAAGAAAAGCACGGTACAGAAACAAAGGACAACAACACAAAAACAAAGGACAGTACAGAAACAAAGGAGAACAACACAAAAGCAAAGGATGGTACAGAAGCAAAGGAAGCTTGTGGTAAAGGAAGTGTAGAAAAAGAGGCAGCCGTTAGTCCTAAAAAGGGCATTCAAGTTGAAAAGGCAGAGGCAAGAACCTCCAAAGAGGAAGTGAAATCGGAAAGTTTACTCGAAAACAATGAGCAGAGCAAATCTCCTGCTAAAGACACGTAAACTGGCGACAACCACACATCAACGACTTCCAAAGACGATAAGGAATATGGGGAGTAAGAACCAGAGCAAATGGAAACTAATGAAAATGGTGAGGATGCAAATGAAGGGGAAGACGCAGACACAGCAGAAGATGAAGACGAAGAAGCTGTCGATGATACAGACATGGCCACAGAGGAGGATAGAGGCCAAGGAGAAGAAACCGAAAAAGGCGAAGATGATGTGGGCAATTTCCAGTTGGCTTGGGAACACCTTGACTTAGCAAAAGTGATTTACCAAAAGAGCGAAGGTAAAGAAGATCAGTTGAAGGCGGCTGAGTGCTATTTTAAATTGGGGGAGCTCAGTATGGAAACAGAGCTTCATGAACAGGCTGTTTAGGATCTTCTGTCTGCTTTGAAGATTCAGGATGAACACGTCGACGCAGACGATCAAATTATCGCAGAAACACACCACTCACTTGGTCTGGCCTTTGGCCTGGGGAAAGGCTTTGAAAAACCATCACACACTACCAGGGGGCAGTCACAGATATAGAAGCCAGAATAGCATCTCTAATGAATCTTGTGGAAGAAAAAGAAGTTCCAGAGAATAAAGAAAACCGGGAAGATGATCCCTTGAAGAAATACAGAGATGAGATTAAAGATCTTCGAGGGTTGGTTCCAGAAATGCAGAATAAGATTGAAGATGCCAAGGTAGAGCAGAAAGACATGGCACAGATGATGGAAATGGCAATCGCTGCCGTTGGCTTAAGTCGGGTTCCTACCGGCTTCACATCAACTCTACCCAAAACAGATGCAGGTTTGAGCAGCAGCAACAGTAGTCAAAAAGTGGATGAAAATGGAGAGAAATAGGCCTCCGGCATTGTTCATTTGGTGAGGAAAAGAGGAAGACCAGAGGAAGAAAATGCACACCACCCCCCCCCCCCCAGAAGTCGATTCCTAGAAGATATGTAATGAGGATAAAGGAGATGGCGGACTAGTGAAGAAAAGAAAGAAGAAACAGAATTGGTATGCAGAAAAACCAGACGCAAAAAGGTGCCACACCAGCAGAGTCGATAGCATCCTAATGAGACAAGACAACTACGACTACGACGACTGCCCTTTCATGTTCATTTGTTTACTAACATTTTGCATTGATTTTCATGTTACAAAACATTTATTTTCATGGAAAAGAACTGCTATGATATAATTTGTCATATGTGAGAAAGATTAATTGAAATTGTTTAATAAAATGTTACATGCTTTGAAAAAAAAATTTTTTTTTAATTGACTCAAGTATAATCTACTATATTTATAGATTTCAAAGGCTGTATGGCTTCATTCTTATTATGTAATATGTGTAAACTTTGTTTTTATTTTACTTTTAAGCCATTTTGAAAACTATGTAATGTTTTGGTTCTTCTTTTGCCACTTGATATTTACTCCTCAGTCCCTCTTTCAAAATTCCTGAGTTGGATCCAAGTATAGCCCAAAAGAAGTTAAATATTGTATGTCATTTATGTATGCAGCCAGGTCATAAAGCCATTCAGTGCCCGACTGGTAGAGACTCAATGGTGAGTAATAGAATGATTGACCATCCGTCAAAACTTATAGATACACATGAGTGTAGAATGTAATGCACTGATAAACATTGACTATCAGAGTTTGTATTTCAGTACTTTTAACATCCTACTTAAATTAGTAAAACTGTCACAAGCAAAACTATTAAATGTGCAGCTTAGCTTTAGAAAATCTACATTAAAAGTGCTGTTGTTGCAAATGTTTATTGAAGAGTTAATTGCAAAATTCCTTTATTGAAAATTGTCTCTTTCTTAAATAATCTTTTAACAATGTTGAAGGAACTCAGAAAATAATCCTATAAACCCAATTAAGAAGCTAGCATCCTGCATGACTTCTACAAGTCAATGTGTGATATGTTTTCCTTCTTAATCACTTACGTATATCAGATGTTTAACTTTTTTCAATACTCTACCATTGAGTTAAGATATTCTGCTCTCTGTTTTTTTACACTACCGGTACAGCATGACGACTCTAAGCATCTAAGTCTTTCAGGACACCATGATCATCACCAATACCAAAACCAACCTCCCGGGAGAAGAAACTTGTTGAGCAAATTACTTGTTTCAAGGTATTGCCATCAGGGTTGGGGTTTTTTTTTAATGCATTGTTGAATGTCGTGTGAATGTTGCACGCTTTCCTCGTTTGACTGTGTTTTGAATGAATTATGATGGACCAAGAAAAATTTGATCAGGATATTTTATCTCAAACTAACTCTACTGTACAATACTAACACAAATGAGAAAGGAGTGAAGGACAAGTTATGTATCTGATGCTTTAAAATGTAGAAGGACGGGGTCTGAAATTGTATCTTGTTTTCTTCTCTTTATTGATACTTGTTATTGAAAAACATTGAAAGTATTAAAATGATCACTGCGGAAAAAGATCCAATAGATGTCATCTTTTGAAAAAAGTGATATGCAAATAAAATGTTTAATCAACGTCTTGCAGCACATTCTGTACCTTTGCTCGCCTCTTTACTTTCTGTCCTCTTACATAACAGTAACAACACAAATAAACTGAAGTCCTGTGTGACAATCAAGCGAGCATAAAAGATTCCAGATATCAAGGATTACACAATTGCTTCTCTAGTGAAAAACATGGGCTTTGCTTCAGTGAAGATATAGTTATTACCAGAAGCATTAAGTCCTTCATAAAAATCCCTTTTAATTGACAATTAAGATTGAAATTTTGATGAAAGATCAATAATCTGAGACACACATAATACAAATTTTAATATTTATCACTGACTTTATCTATGGCAAAATTTACTGTGTTACAAAGTTTGTTTGTTTTGGGGGATTTTGTTTTGTTTTGTTTGTTTGCAAGAAAGAAATGATGTAGGGAATAGGGAATAAATTAAGTATGTAACGCATTATTTGTTTCATCGTTCTATTTAAATGTACAGAAGTCTATTAGGTCTATGATTTAATAACAATAGACAAACTACATTCTTCAAGATAAAACAAAGAAACACACACACAGCTAATGAAATGATTGAATTATTAGGGGCATCTGGAAATAAAAAGTTTTTAGTTTTAACATCTACGTGTATAAATGTATGTGTCTTATGCTCTCAATTCTTGTGAAGTGTGCAGTATTAAGGTACAAAGAAATATTAAATGTATGTGAATGCACAGATGACAGATACCTGACTGCAAATTCAACTTAAATTTGGTGATGCCATTTAAAAGAACATAACAGTTTCAAATTTCACACTTCTAGTGCTAAGCAGGCTTCATTAAGTATTATGACAGGCTGCATATTATATGATATTCTAAGATACGGCTAAAGATACAGGTGTAAAATGCTGATCATTGTTGTTATCTTTTGCAAGAAAAACTTAGCCAAGTCAATAGTTGTGTTTCATTTAGATGAAATTTGTACTCCTTATATGTTATAGCTTATTATACTTTAATATTTTTTTTTAGTGTTTTAAAAATAATTAAACCTATACACAAGGTTTCAATTAGCCCGTGTTAGGGTTATAATAACATGTCTATTCAAACGGCGTGATCTTTAAAAAAACATCAATCATTTTTATTAAGAACGGTTAGGCATTGTGAACTACAGCAAGATATTTTGAAATCAAGAACCGCTTTATTCTTTTAGTCTTTGGGGTATTTTGTTTTGAAATCTAAAACAAAACCAATATATTTCTTTTTCAGTTTTCAATCATTCTCAAATATTTCGTCTCTTATTTTCAGTGTGGAGAAAAAGGACATTACGCAAACAGATGTCCAAAAGGTCACCTTGCTTTTCTGTCAGCTGCAAATTATGCCAAGAATGCAAATGCTGGAGCCACTTGAGCTTATTTTTTTCTTTGTTGTTTGTTTTGTACTTTGTTTTTTATATGACTTTGATTTAATATGATGGGTTTGTTGGGGGTTTTTTGCACCAGAAAATTCAAAACGTGGATAGACATATATAATATTATGTAGATAAGACAATTTGTTTGTTTGTTTTTCAAGCAAATTTTGCTGCTAAGTTTTGTCATTACTATTGTCATATCTGTTTGAATTTTGGCCTGTAGTATTTAGCATTATAAGCATTGTTTTAACATACCCTCTTGATTTCACTGAAGTCTTTATTATATATAAACATTTTTCATCTTTTTAGCTCACATTTATGTTTCGAAATGTCATTCATACCTCTCAATGTCATTGTCATCTAGCAAAGAAACTAATCAGTCACATGCATTATTTAGTTGATTGTCCTGAATCATGACCAGGATATTAAACAAGATATTTCAAGTTAGGACATTCATAGTAACAACATATTTAAAGTAAAGAATTCCCAAGCTTAGTACACAACCAATAGACATCAACAGCTACATTCAATCCTTAGTAGCGAAAACGAGATTGTCTCTACTCATGTGTCTTAGAATGCTCTGGCAACATGCAACCGATGCAGATGCAGTGACTAAACATAAATTCAGACATGACCTTTAATGACTATTTTCTACATCTTTTATGTACGGATTGGTGCCATGCAAGATTGCTTCTCTGTAATTCTTTAGCACTGAGGGAGGACAAGATTATAGTACCTAGGGTTTAAGTGGATCACTCCCTTATGGATGACTCGTGAATACCTGCCACTACTTGGGGAGGGGTTGGTGGGTTCTTAGGGACAAAGCTGGGAAACCAATGCCCCCTTGGGCCCGCCCGCGCCTCGATCGCCGAAAAGAAGGTCATTTTCATGAGAGCTCAGGCCAAAATGGCGGAGTTTCCCAAAATACCTCCAATGACCAAGAGTAAACCTGCTCCCGATAGGGAGTTAAGCGAGCCTTAGGATTGAAAGGGTGGCTCCTTTTTCCCAATGCAACACAGTGGAGCCAACCCGATCACGGACGGACGGGGTTAAGCTGCAGTGGCCTCAAGCCAACTGAGACTGTAAGCTTTAAGACTCCATTTCAAGGGTTCTGAACAGAGTTCCAACGTAACTCACCCCCTTTAAAGAGAGAGAGGAGGCCTGTGCTAAAATCAGAAATTTATGTTATGCTGGTAATGTGAACAGTATGTGTAAATAAAAACCTCTTCTTGAACTGAGTCACTCAAACTCATACCATAACCAATCTGTCAAATCACAGGTGCAACCTCATCATTACACTGTTTACAGAGCAAAAATATTTTTTGTTTTTAGTTTATATTACAGTATAGGGTCTTTTGATACTTTTGTTTTCACAACTTGAAGAGGATAATTAATCTGAAGAGATTAATGATGCCTTTATTATATCTTACAAGTACAAGTGAAAAACAGCAAATAGCAATAGCATCAAAGAATATTTCCAGATTCATTGATTCACTGTATTAGAAAAAATGGACAACTGTACAAATGTAATTATGTTGCTATGCCATTATGTTCTTGTTATTTCCAATGAATTTATAACATTTGTGTTGAGAAAAATAAAGAATGAGTGAGAATGATAAGATATTGATTGGGCTTTAAATTTAAGTATGATGGATTAGAAGGAGCGTATTGTTGTCAAAATATTGACTTTGTTTAAAAACATGCTGAAATAAAAACAAAAAGCATAGTAATATTGTTAGGTTTATTGCGTTTGCTATTGCGCATGTATAAATTTTGCTCTTGTTTTTCATTATTGGTTTGAGAAAATGATTTTTATCTTCAGTCACCTCATAAGATTTGAGTGGAATAATCGTCCGGGCTGTGACCATAGCAATTGCTTTTATTGTGTATAGTTTACTATAAACCATACCTTTTTTTGGATGGTCATAGCAGGGTAAAGAATGTAGATTAGTTTTGGCAAGTGAGGGAATTTCCATTTGAACATCTTGAATGTTAAATAGAATTCATATTATACTTCATTTCTTCCTCAAAGCATACCACTAGTTTTCTTATTGTGAAAGAGAAAAGTTGTCAGTCTTGATCCCTGTAACACTTTTAAATTACACTCAGAAACTTTAGAGTCTTTCTTCCTTTCTTTCTTTATCAGTTCCCATTCTAACTTTCGGTGTATAAGTTCAAATGTCTGAGATGGTCTTTCTCCAGAATGCCCTGTCCTGGCATTTTCTGTTTCCTTCAAATAAGTTAAATTTCTATGCTTCAGTGCCTCTTTTAAATCTTCTTCCCACTTTCTCCGAGGTCTGCCTTTTGGTCTTTTACCTTGGGCTTTAGCACTGTATACTGATTTAGCTATTCTATTGCCATTTATTCTGTTTACATGCCCAAACCATCTCAATTGATTTATTTCTACCTTAGATTTCATACCATCTGCTTTGGTTTGATTTCTTATTGTTGTGTTTCTGATTTTGTCTCTTAGTTTTCCTTACTACTCTTCTTAGATATTTCATTTCAGCTGCCTGAACTCTACTGTATTCTCTATATTCTCTACTGTTTAAAGTCCAGGTTTTGCTGCCATGGAGGAGAGTAGGACAATGAACTGTATTGTATACTGTCATTTTGGTTTTTGTTGACAATTCTTGTTGTCAAAACAAGAATTGTCAAATGCCTTTCCTAGACGGTTATATATTGCACTTTCCTTTTGGATTCTCTGGCTGATTTCTTCTCTTAGTTTTCCCTCTGAGTTAATCATTACTCCTAGGTAATTGTAGCTGTGAACTTCTTTAAATTCTCCCAGCCCAGATTTTGTGTTTTAGCTTCCTTAGTTACTAGCATTGTTTTTGGTTTTCTTTGCATTTACTCTCATTCCTCTTTTATTTAGTTCATTGTTCATAATGTTGATAATCGACTGAAGGTCACTTTCTGATTTTCCAAACAGAACTAAATCATCGGCAAATGAAAGCATTGCTACATTTACTGGTTTGAGCTTCCACATACCTATATTCATTTTCTTCATTTTTGAGGATGTCTTTGCGACTGAATCCATAAATGTGATAAACAAAAGTGGACTTAGGAAACCACCTTGTCTTACTCCCATATGTAAATCAAATTCTGCAGATATGTTTCCAGCTACTCTCACTGCACATGTTGGTTTTATTGTAAAAACATTTAATGGCTTCTATTAAATTTTGCTTTACATTGTGTTCTTTTAAGGAATGTCATAGTTCGTCCCTCCTCACAGTGTCAAATTCTTTTTCTAAGTCAATAAAACACAGGTACAAGTCATTGTTTCTCTCAAGGAATTTTCTATTATTTGTCTAATTGTAAATATGCGGTCTTGTACACTTCTTCCTGGTCTAAATCCATTCTGATGTTCTTCAATCTGATCCTCTACTCTTTTTTCTTAGTCTCATTTCCAGTATCCTGGCATACACTTTTCCTGAAACGCTAAGTAGTGATATCCCTCTATAGTTTGAGCATTCCATAGTTGATCCATTCTTATGTATTGGTACAACTGTTCCCTTTTTCCAGTCATCTGGCACCTGTTTGGACTTCCATGTTTGTTGGCATATTGCATGTAGTAGTTTGTCTGCCTCTCTGCCTTGGTTTTTAATCATTTCTGAATAAATTTGATCTGCTCCTGGGGCTTTTCCTAACTTCACTTTTCTTATAGCTGTTTGAAGTTCTTTCATTGATATATCTACATCTTCAGCTGTCTCCTCTGGATTACTTGTTAATCTTACTAATTGATCTTTACTCCTTGTTTCATATGTTCTGGAGGGATAATGTAATTGTTGAAAATATTTTCACCATGTTTCCATGATTTCGCTGTCTTCTTTCATTATTTCTCCTTTGGCATTCTTAATTTGTCATATTAAGCATGCTTTGATCTTTCTCATGCTCTTCATTGCCCCCAGAACAGCTTTTGATTTCCTTGATAGCTTTCTTGAAGTCTTTGTCCAAACTCTTCCCATTGTTCCTGTTTGCTTTCCTCACTTCCTCTTTGGCGATAGTTATTTTATTCACATATTCTAATCTTTCCTCTGGCCTCTTTGTTTGCAAGTATTTCTTCCAGGCATCCTTCTTTTCTTTGATCTTGGTCTTGACATTCTCTTTCCACGATGCTGTTCTTTTCCTATCTCCATTAATTTGTTTCCTACAACAGACCTCTTCAGTACAACTAAGAAGTCTTTCGTTATATATTTGCCACTTTTTTTCTATTGTGCTACATTCAGATCCATCTGCCTTTCATTGATAAATCTTTTTATCCTAGATTGGTATATCTGTTTTACTATTGGTTTATTTAGGTCCTCTATTTTGAGTTTAGTAGTTTTCTTCTCTTTCTTTATCTGTTTGTTTTCTTCAGTCAGTAATCTCATTTTGGCAATCACCAAGTGATGATCACTAACTATTTCAGCTCCTCTGTTAACTCATACATCCATCGTACTGTAAAGTAGAGAGATGCTAACTATTATATAGTCTATCATTGACTTTTCACAAGTGTCTTCATGTACTCTTGTATATTTATGGACATCTTTATGAGGAAAAAAATGTATTGGCTATTTTCATGTTATTATTCTTTAGGAAAAAATCTATTAATTAGTCTCTCTCCCGTTTGGAGAAGTTGTTATTTCTCCTTCTTTACATATTACTTCTCCTGATGTTTCTATATTGTTGCCTACTCTGGCGTTGAAATCTCCTAAAATCATTAGTTGTTGTTTGGATTTAAGATTCTCTGCAGCTATTTGTAAATCGTTTTCGGAGATATCTATTTTTTCTTTGGTGGTGTCTTCGTTTGGTCCATGAGCTATTAATAATTTAATTTCTCGTCCTTTTGATTTAATATTTACCTCTAATAGCCGTGGGCTTATAAATTTCAAACTTTCTAGTAGCTTTTCATGCCTTTTATGCACTAGGAGGCCTACTCCTGCTTTAGCTCTATCTTTGACATCTACTCCTGAGAAGATTAAAATATGATTCAGTCCTACATTTTCTATTCCTTGTCCTTTTTTCTTTGTTTCTGTAATGGCCAAAATACATACTTTGAACTTTTCTATTTCTTCAACTAATTCTAACTCTTTTCCATTTATTGCTCTAACATTCCATGTTCCAAAAATCAGTCCATGTTCTTTTCCATAGCCGTCTTCGAAAGTTCAATCCGGGTATATCATATTTCTTTCTTTGAATCAGTTTGGTTTTGGATAAGCAGGGATTAGCCCACTGTACCCTAGATAGATGGTGGGGTTGCCACCTTGAGGACTCCTACTGGAGGGGGACTCAGTAATCCAGAGGCAAGATGTCGGCCTCTCAACGAAAAGGCAGCAGGTTGTTATCTGTCAGGGTTAAAACTAAAGATAAAAGACCAGAAGGTAGACCTCGGAGAAAGTGGGAAGAAGATATAAAAGAGGCAAAAGAAAACTTTCATGGAAGGAAACAGAAAGTGTCAGAACAGGGCAGCCTGGAAAAGATCATTTTGGGCATCTAAACCCATACACCGAAAGGTAGAATGGGAGCTGATAATGATAAAGAAAGAAAGAAAGGTAATAAAATATTTAGAATCTCAGATCACTCGTAATGATGCTAAATGACTATCAACATTGATTTAGAAAAAGAAGATTGTGTGTTATAATATAATGTCATTGTCATGGAGGATTTTACACGGTTGGTTGACGAAAGAGCTTGTATTGATGTCATTTATCTTGACTTTCGTAATGTCTTTGATTCAGTTCTCTATGAAATATTATTCATTAAAGTAAAGGTTTATGGTATTACAGGTGCTTTGTTCAACTGGATAAGATAAGTTCTTACTATACGTAAACAAAGGGTTGTCAATGGGGTGGTCTCAAACCATAAAGGATAAAGGTGTAATTAGAGATGTCCCACAGGGCAGTGTAATGGGCCCGTTGCTTTTTCTCTTATTTATTAATAATCATCTAGAGTTGTCCACTCTGCCAGTCAGGTAGTTGGTGTAGACACGACGATATATGGTCTGCAAGTCATCATAATGTAATTCAGGAGGAATTATCGGAATGGTCAAAGGAGTAGCAAGTGAAATTCAATGGCTCAATGTCTCCAAATGTAAAGTTTTGCATATTGTTGATAGACATCCTCCTAAGGCATATTATCTTGACTCTGGTAAATCAATTCTTCTTTCTGTGACTAAATCAGAGAAATATATATGTCGTATATTTTATCAGAGCAAGACTGAGCTTTGATATGTATGTTGAGGATTGCATTGACAGAGTAACTAAATTTGTAGGAATCATTTTAAGAAATTTTGAGCACATACATGTAAATGTTTCCCTTTTTCTATCTCTCCTTAAATCTATATCCAGCCAATTCTGGATATGACAATTGCTTTTGTAGTCCTTTTTTCAAAAGACAATCCATAATCATTGAAAACGTCCGACGGCGTGCTACAAGGATGGTTTCTGAGTTAATAAATTATTCATAAGAGGAAAGATTAAGATACCCTAATTTGCCAAATCTCCCAACTCTTAAACGTAAATATCGCCGTAAGCATGGTGATCTAATCCATCTATTCTATATAAAATAGTCCACCAAATCGATGATACTGATCATGTTTGTCTCTCACTCTCAAAATACTTATATATGCACTAGAAGGTTACTAGAAATTTAACATCATAGTGAACACCAACAAACCTGAGCATACGATCATCAAGAGAAGCGATGGCAAACACTGGAGAAAAGTAAAGAAAGAAGAGTTACTTCTGGGGGACAAAGATGACATATATGCAGGAGAGAGCAACCATCAAATGCAGTACTACAAACTATCCTCCGTTTGGATCAGAAATGACCGTAGCAAACAAAACATTAGACCGAATATATACCATGAAAAAATCAATTCTTCTTTATGACTCTGAGCATGGGCACTCACCAAAGATGATGAATATAGATTATATATTTTCCTCAGAAAAAAACTGAGAAGTATTCTAAACATACGATGTCCAACAAAGAGATCAAACAAATATCTTTATAAGAACACAAATGAAATACTTTTATCACGCACAGTCACAGTGTTAGACAACAGATGCTGATTATCCGGACACATCCCCAGGTAAGATAACACGCTGAGTAACAAAACCATGATTAACTACTTTCAAGAGCAAACTACAAAGAGACGGGGTAGACCAAAAACAAAACTTGTGACATTGAAAATCCACAGACAATACCTCATTAAGGGTGAAACTACATGTACAATTAAAGACATCGAAGATATACGCAACATTGCACAAAACATACAGGAAGGGAAGCACAAAATATACAAATACTGTAAACTATAAGGCAGCCCGGGTGGAAATATCGGATAGCTCTTCAGTTGAAGGGCGTTATTAATTATAAGTCAAGAAGATAAATTCAAAATGTATATTTCTAGACATTATACACATAAGAAAGGACATTTATATAAAGATAAGTATCTTTTTTTAATTTGCTTAAGTTACAAACTAAACAAATTCTGTTTCTTCCTTATAAACAATCCTTTAAAAATTACTAGACAAGGAATTGAGGGGTTTACGTTTTTTTTTTGTACAATGATTAGTTTCGGACTTGTAATTTTTCTCAGATATGAAATTGCCAAGTTACCATTTTGATTTTTTACACAGGGCATTCAAAGGTTTGTATTGTAAACCTAACAGAAAAAAAAACCTGTATATAATATATATATTTGATTATGATATGATAATAATCGAT
This sequence comes from Doris montereyensis, assembly GCA_037039925.1. Lineage (NCBI taxonomy): Eukaryota > Metazoa > Mollusca > Gastropoda > Nudibranchia > Dorididae > Doris > Doris montereyensis. The sequence continues at coordinate 252,484 of JAXRKP010000080.1, read as the reverse complement.
AATTACTACTACTAGCAATATTTTGTTTTTAACATGGATCAGCTGTGGCTTTTTGCCATGCTCTGTTTGGTAACGGTGTTGGTTTCACTTTCAGTTTTCAATCATGTTCGTTGTCTCTTGATTTGTGGCCATGAAACGGATTGTCTGTCGCGTTCAGGACATTTGTTGATGCCTTGGGACCTTCATGAATCAATTTGAGAATGCATTGTCTCAGACATTTTGGAATATTCTTTTCTCTTTACCAATGATGCCATTTTAATGCATTCATGTTGACTCTTCCATCGGAATATTTTCTTAGATTTACTGCATGGTACATTCTGCTTGTGTTTTGGCAATCCCTGTTCTTTCTTTCTTTCTTTCTTTCTTTCTTTATTTATTTCTTTATCAGTTCCCATTCTACCTTTCGGTGTATGGGTTTATTCTATGAAATGTTTTACTTGTCGCAGTTCTTTACTGCCTTCTGTCTTGACTTTTATACTTTTGAGATCTGCACCCCACTGGTATTTTTCAATAACGTTTACGTAAGCTCCGGGCAGTGGACAGGTAAGCACCTGTACGGGAGTAGATAATCTCGTCCTCTACGAGTCTCCTGCTGCCTTGCAGGCGGGTCTTGGTTGAACAAAGGCTATGTGAGTTAACCCTGACAGAAAACAACCTGCTGCCTTGCAGGCCGGTCGTGACTGACCAAAGGCTAAGGGAGTTAACCCTGACAGAAAATAACAAGGCCTGGTAGGGGGCCTCAAGGTGGTAGCCCCACCGGGCAGTGTACCTAGGGTACAGTGGGCTAATCACCTGCTTATCCAAAACAACCTGATTCAGAGAAGTAAAAGGAATATAACTGGCTTGATCTTTGGAAGACGAACTTGGAAACGAATACGGACTGTGATTTTTTGGAACATGGAACGTTAGGGCAATAAATGGAAAAGAGTTGGAATTAGTTAAAGAAATGGAAAAATTCAAAGTACATATTTTGGCCATTACAGAAACAGAAAAAAGGACAAGGAATAGAAAATGTAGGACCAAATCATATTTTAATCTTCACAGGAGTAGTTGTCAAAGATAGAGTTAGAGCAGGATTAGGCCTCCTAGTGCATGAAAGGCATGAAAAGCTACTAGAAAGTTGGAAATGTATAAGCCCACGGCTATTAGAGGTAAATATTAAACCAAAAGAACGAGAAATTAAATTATTGATAGCTTATGGACCAAACAAAAACGCAACTAAAGAAGAAAAAAGTATCTTCGAAAACGATTTAAAAATGGCTGCAGAGAATCTTAAATCCAAACAGGAACTAATGCTTTTAGGAGATTTAAACGCTAGAGTAGGCAACAATGTAGAAGAAACTTCAGGAGGAGTAATAGGTGAAGAAGGGGAGACAACAACTTCTCTAAATGGAAAGAGACTAATAGATTTTTGCCTAAAGAATAACATGAAAATAGCCAACACCTTTTTTCCTCATAAAGATATCCACAAATATACAAAGGTAAATGAAGACACATGTGAAAAATCAATGATAGACTACATAATAGTTAGCAGCTCCCTTTTTTACAGTACATTGGATGCAAGAGTAAACAGAGGAGCAGAAATATTTAGTATTCATCACTTAATGATTGCGAAAATGAGATTACCGACGGAGGAAAACAAACAGAGAAGGAAAGAGAAGAAAGACTAAACTCAAAATAAAGAAACTGAATAAACCAGTAGTAAAACATGTATACCAATCTAGGATAAAAATATTTATCAGTGAAAGACAGATGGATCTGGATGATAGCACAATAGAAGAAAAATGGCAGATGTATAAAGAAACACTCCTCAGTTGTACTGAAGAGGTCTGTGGTAGGAAACAAATAAAAGGAGATAAGAAAAGAACAGCATGGTGGAATGAGAATGTCAAGACTAAGATCAAAGAAAAGAAGGATGCCTGGAAGAAATACTTGCAAACAAAGAGACTAGAGGATAGGATAGATTACGTGCATAAAATAACTATCGCCAAAGAGGAAGTGAGGAAAGTAAAACAGGAACAATAAGTTTGGACAAAGACTCCAAAAAAGTTATCAAGGAAATCAAAAGCTGTTCTGGGGGCAGGGGCAAGGAAGAGCATGAGCAAGACCAAAGCATGCCCAATACGACAAATTAAGAATGCCAAAGGAGAAATAATGAAAGAAGACAGCGAAATCATGGAAACATGGAGAAAACATTTTCAACAATTTTACATAATCCTTTCAGAACGTATGAAACGAGGAGTAAATATCAATTAATAAGAGTATGAAGTAATCCAGAGGAGACAGCTGAATATGTAGATATATCAATGAAAGAAATCCAAACAGCTATAAGAAAAGTGAAATTAGAAAAGCCTCAGGAGCAGATAAAGTTTATCCAGAAATAATTAAAAACAAGGGAGAGAGGCAGACAAACTACTACTACTACATGCAATATGCCAACAAGCATAGAAGTCCAAATAGGTGCCAGACGACTGGAAAAAGGGA